>CAWUFW010022581.1:0-92262 GCA_963921515.1 Calotriton arnoldi
AGAAAGTGAGAGTGCTGCGGGGGTGGGCACGTGAAGGATATAAAGCGCCAGCCGCTGAAGGGCTTACCTAATTACACTAATAGCGGCAACCAATCCACTTTGGAAATATAAGAAAGGTGCTGTGAGTCACGCAACAATGATGCGAGTACTCCTGAGCTGGTACAATGACCTGTGCGAGGAGATAACAGTGTGTCAAGGGCATGAGAAAGGATATTGGGGAGAGGAGTTGGCCTAACGTCTAGGGCATCCGACCTCGAATCTGGGGAACTGGGTTCGAGTCTCGGCAATGACGCTGAACATCCTGTGATTCTGAGCAAATCACTTAATCTCCCCGTGCCTAACAAAAATGAATGTGTGTCCTAATGTAACGTAACTGGTGCTATGTAAAGTGCTCAGATACCCGAATTGGGTCAAGTTCGCGCTATATAAAACTCTGCAAAAAATATATATATATATCTATGCAAGTAGGGTCTTGCCGGTGATGGGGCTTACCTGTATGTCCTTCGGTAGTCCGGTGTGCTTGGGGAATGAGCGAGCCGGGAGGAGGATAATTAAGGAAGTGCAGGGATGGTCATGTGACACATCACGTGATCGGAAGGTGCCCGGTGACTCGGCAGTGGCGGCCATGTTAAGAAGGAGAGGATTCGCTAAGCGAAATGAGTATAGAGAGAAAAATAAGGAAGGTTATACGTCATGAAACGATAGTAAAGAAATGTAGGCATCATTTTTTATAATAAACAGATCCGTTGAGCTGACAGATGGAGCTGTAAAGACAATGCGGTACCCAATAGGCAGAAACATTACATGTTAATGAGGGCCATCTTAGAGTGGTAGAAAATACAATGACTAATCGGTAGTTAGAAGACCGGATAACGAGGAAACAACGTGGCCATCTTAGAATTGTGGAAGAGCTCAAAGATAGAGATAGATCAATTACTGGTTATGTATGCCATTATACAGGGTGTGTCCTGGTAGCCAGGTGTAAAGACATTACTTCTTTAAGTCATACATGGGTGGTGGAGAGGAAGTACTTTGGCTCACTCTAAGGAGTACATACATACTAACACAGTAATATTTGTAAGTGGTACAGTAGAGATCGGAGGATGACCTGCGGGGAAAAAAAAGGGGATAAAAAGATCACAGTTTGCAAAAAGTTTAGGTTCAGGTAGGATCTTATAGTAAGGTCGTCCAATCTTCAAGTCTGTTGAGTCAAGTTTTGATGCTACCAGTGCGCAAGATCCACTTGAGTTCCTCCATATTCAGCAGTTGTCCTAGGTCTGCTCCTCTTGGTGGTGGTTTGATCACGCTGATTACAGTCCATCTTAAGTCATCCTCTCTGTGGGCATTGCTAGAGTAATGTTCCACCAATGGTGCATTAGGTGTTTTGCAGGGTATTGGACTGCGGTGCTGGGATATCCGCATTCGCACTTTTTGCGTAGTATGTCCGATGTAAATTTTGTTGCATGGGCATACAATAGCATAGATTACATTACATGTATTACAGTTAGAAAAATGCTTGCATTCAACCTTGGTGTTATTGAAAGTGAACTCTTTGCCCTCAATAGTGAATTTGCAGACACTACAGTTTCCGCATTTGGCATGTCCAATCAAGGGTTCCAATCCCCAGTGTTCATTCAGTGTGCCCGATTGCTTTGTAGTAGGTAGTGCGGCTCTGACCAAGTGATCTTTGATATTCTTACTCTTGCGGAAGGCAAAGAGTGGGCGGTCAATTGTCAGATTGCCAGCATTAAGGATATCCCAGTGTTTTAAGATGCATTTGCGCACCTTATGCAAGACTGGTGAGAAGGTGGTGACACACTCTAGTTGTTTTTTTGTCGATTTTGGTTTAGGAGATAAGAGGCATTCCCTGGGGCAATACCGGGCTCTTTTTAATGAGGTTTGCACGTCTCCACGGGTAGCAGCGGGCCATGAGTTTCTTGGAGAGGAATGATGCCTCACGGAAATAGTCTTCCTTCAAGGTACAATTGCGTCTAATCCTAAGATATTAGGAGTAGGGTCGGGAGTCACGAAGTGCTCGAGGATGGTTACTCTCATACCTGAGAAGTGTATTCCGCTCAGTTGGTTTCCTATATAGGGTAGTAATGAGTTCACCATTGAGATGATGAATGGTGAGATCAAGGAACGAAATGGTATTTTTTGTCAAAGGAGAGGGTGAAATTCAGGCCCTGGCAATTGTTGTTAAGCCAATGCAAAAATTGTTTGAGTGTCTCTTCTGTGTCATGCCAAATAAGAAATATATTGTCAATATATCGTCTCCACAGGCCTATGCCTGTGTGGAAGGGATTGCTTGTGGAGAGGATACGGGTTGTTTCAAGGGACTCCATGAATAGTATGGCCAGGTTGGGGGTGAAAACAGCCCCCATCGAAGTACCCTTGACTTGTTGGTAGTATTGGTCATTGAAGCTGAAGAAGTTCCTAGTGAGACATATTTCGAATAATTGTAGAATGAAAAGAGTAGGAACTGCATGGGGTGTGGTCTGGTGTTAAGAACACGTTCGATGACAAGTAATGCTTCTATTTGGGGAATATTGGTGTAAAGGGACTCGACGTCCATAGTACATAGGATGTCTGAGTCACAGTTGAATGGGTAATGTAACACAAGGTTAATCATAGCCATACTGTCTCTTATATAGCACTCTGTCTGTGGGACAAAATCTTTGATGAAGAAATCCACGTATTGTCCTAGTGGTTCGAGAATTGACCCGCATCCTGATACTATGGGGCATCCTGGTGGATTTGTGAGATTTTTGTTAATTTTGGGTAGTGTGTATTTGACAGGAGTGCGAGGTGATTTGGTATTGAGGAAGAGAAATTCATTCTGACTAAGGAAACCTTGGGTTTTGCCATCATTAGTGATTTGAAGGATGAGTTTCTGTAAATCTTTGGTAGGGTCGGTAGGGAGTCTACAATAATGGTCAGTATTGGATAGTTGTAGGCATGGCACTCAAAAGATGAGCCATGTTGTGTCTTAACTTTCCTCTGCACCATAGCACGCAGCCTGCAATGGCAGTTTGCATGTTGGTGCTGAGGGGTCCCTTAAGGTAGCACAGTACATGCTGCAGCGCTTAGGGATCCTCTTTAGCCTCCTTGCCCTAGGTACCAGGGGTACCATTTACTAGGGACTTACAAGGGGTGTTAAAGGTATTGGCAATTGGGGAAACAATTGTGCAATTTTAGGGAAAGAGATCTCGCACTGTGGTCCTGGTTAGCAGGAACCCAGCGCACTTCTGTCAAAATTGCATCCGATACAAGGCAAAAAGTGGGGGTGACCATGTCAAAATGGGGCACCTTCCAACACTGGGTACAGGGGTACCATGTATTATGAGCCTACAAGAAAATTAAATGTGCCAATCAGGTGTATGCCAATTTTACCATGGTTGAAAGAGAGGGCACAAGCACTTCACATCTGGTTAGCATGGATAAAGTGGCTAACTAAAAACGGTTCAGCAACAGAAGGCAAAAATCTGCCGGGAATACCACACAAACTATGGCAATTTTCAAAAGTATCCTTTGTTCAAGCAGTGGTTTTATAATACTTTTACACATTTTTTTTCTTGGTCTTTGGCAATTTTTTATTAATCATTTTATTTTGTTCCGACAGCGCTTCCTGGTCAGTTCACGAGATGGTCAACCGAGCACTAAAAACTTCACATTTTTGAATTTGTGTTTCTTGGATTGGATAGTAAATCCCACTTAGGCATGATGACAAATGTTATATTTGGACATTGTTATGTGTTTTGCAGTTTCCACCCACTAACATGTAGTATTGGTGATCACATGATTATTATGGTGGTGAGAGGTAATTGAAATTCTCTCAACTCAGGAATTATTCATGTAAAATAGCTATCATTCTGTGTCAGGAATGGGAAGTGCCTGTAGCAAAGTCTGGTGACACTCCCTACTGTGCATGGCCTTTGGCTGTGCATGATGTGGATTAGCCATAAGGCAACTGCCTGTGTACAGTTAAAACACCACAGACAGTCAGACCCCCTTTTTTAAATGCTTTTCGGTCCCCACAGCAGTTTTGCAGGAGCCAGCTGAGACTCTACACCACCATAGGACTCTCGCAGTAGCAGGTTGGTCCCACTGGCTCCAGAGAGTCCTGAGGGATCCAGGCAATCCCAGTGTCCTGAAATTGTGGCAGCAAGATTTCTCCTTATGTTGTAGCCAGTCAATCAGAGTGCAAGCTCCAGCTGGACTCCCTGGAGCTTCTAGCTCCTGTGGGAGTGAAACAACCAATGGGAAAAGAGGCCCACTCAGCCAATCAGATTGCTCTATTATTTAAAGTTGCATGCTTGCGGAACTCCTGTGAGTGTCTTGTGAACCCTATCATCCAGATTAACATAATGTTTGAACTCTGACTTCTCAAAAAGTATTTAACAGATTTACAAGTCACAAAAAACACTCTTTCTGAGTTAAGTTCAAAATTTCTGCCCAATTTGGTGAAACTCCGTTTACCTGTTTAAGTTGTGCAATACTCCCTATGGAAATTGCATGAGAAAAATGCGTTTTGGGACCCCTACATTTCTTCCCGACCGCTGCTTGTTGGATCACCCTGAAACTCTCAAGAAAGGAGCTGAGGTGGATGAACTCTTTTTTGAAAACTTTCATGAAGATTAGCAAACAGCACCAAAGTTATTACCAAAAAACGCTCTTCCTATGTTTCCGAACTATAACTACACAGTAGCCACCACATCACCAATAGCCTTCAGCACTGAGCTTAAAGTGAAACCAGGTTAATTAGCCCTTCCAGTGAACTCTGGTCAATGTGGTCCATTCTTACAAAGTTGCAGTTCTTCCAAAGGAGCAAAGCTTAGACCACATTGATCAAAATGCATGGGGAGGACTACGAGGCCTGGTTTGCCTTCAAACTCACAGCTGACAGCACTTGGTGTGGTCCAGTTCTGTTATAGGTGTGACCACATGCAGATTGTTTTACATAAAATGTTTATCAAACATTTGTCTATTTAAAGAACTGCAACTTTGCAACGCGGGACCACAGTAACCAGAATACTTGGAGGGCCACTGAGTCTGTTTTCAATTGATACACACAGATGTAGACTATTGGTGAGTGCCAGGCTTGTTTTAAGTGTGTCCGCATGGAGATTGTTTTGCATAAAATGTTTTCCGAGGCCAACGGCTCGCGCCAGAAGCGAATGACCGTTGCACAGATAGACCACGGTAACCAGAATAAACTGGGAGGCCTACTGAGTCTGGTTTCACATAATACACACAGCAGAAGACCATTGGTGAATGGCAGTCCTGTTTTGAGTTCTGTCACAAGGAGGTTGTTTTTCACAAAATGATTCCCAGGCCAAATGGCTCGCACTGAGGGGGATTACCCTCACATCAACATAAAGTTTGCTGAAAAGTTAAGAAGACACTGGTCTTTGAATATTATTCAGGAAACAAGTTTGACACACAACTACTGCTGTGCTGCTCCCAAGAGCTCATGAAGAGCAAAACATGTGTCTGGGTCTTAGAAAAATGAAATATTCAAAATAAATGAACAGTTATCATGTGTTGCCCCATTAGAAGAACTACAACTTTGTAAAGATAGACAATGTTAGTTAGAATACACTGGGAGGGCTATTTAGACTGGTTTTGTGTGAGGTGTAGTGCTAGCTTTGCATCTTTGCGATAGATTCAGTGTGACAATAGCAAAAATCCAATGTATTTTCCTTCCAATAATTATTGAGGTCCTGATCGATCCTTTTCTAGCTACATCTCCGTTAGTAACATTATTGTAGTATTAGAGATTTGACAAGTTGATTTTTAAACCTATTAAAGTTATTCTTTGGCTACTAATTATTGAAATGAAATTCATTCTATTTTTTTTATTGTGCAAATATTGTAGTTTGTAGTGCTATTACTAAATTAAGTGTGGAATTGTTTGTTTTTAGAAGACGATGCTGGAGCGAATTATGGTAAACCAAGTTCCTTCTTTTTTTGTCAATAACAACTACTGCATTTTGTTATGGCAACCCTTTCTTGCTCATAACCCAGATTTAGAACCAATTTTATGTTATCTCAATTCAAGTGTTTCTGACTCTCCTTCTTGGTCTTTCCAGGTATTGAATAAAAGAATTGGTGTGTTGCCAGTGCCCACTGCCCACCCACACCTACCGCCTCCCCTCCTCTCTCATTACAACCCAGTATATGCCACATTTCTTCTTATGCCATGTCTCCCTCTTACCTTCCATTAATCACGCAACCCATCCATAGGAAAACCTGACCTAGCCCAAGCACAAACCTAAAGTCAGCCTTTCTTAACATTCACTTTTCTCTTACCCAGGGAAAATATTTGTAGTATTGGAAATAAATTAGGGGGAGAGTGGGATGGGGGTTGGGAGTGGGACTCAGGCAGGGGTTTGTTGAATACAGATAGAGCAGGGCAATGGAAATCAAATGATGATGATGATTGTTATTATTGCCAATGTTTGTGAACAGTAATGGGGTATCTCTTTTGTGGGTGGGTACATGTCCATCCCTAAACCCAACCTCAACCCTCCTTAACCCCCCCTTGCTCCTCCCTAAATTACTCCTGTTTAGTAGTAAGTAAGCCACTTTTTTTCCACACACATCCATGGTCCCTCCAACATTTACTACTAAGGGCCCGATTACGATGCGGAAAGGAATGTCTCCAACCCTCGGTCGGAGCCATCCTTACCGCATCGTAATCTTCTCTTTGTAATAATTTCCGACTGACCCATTTTGATGGAGTCGGTCGGAAATTATTACAGGAGTTCTGAATGGCTGACGATGGGCTCTGAGAGCCCGTCCGCCATTCGGAAAGCCTGAAGTAATCCCTCAGCCGACTCTTTCCGGCCGAGGGATTATGGTGCTAGTTTCCCACTGCCTTTCTGTGCTGGCCTTTCTGACACAGAAAGGCATTGGGAAACTGTCTTTGGGGCCCCCTAGCAGGGCCCCCATTGGTGCAAGGCCGCCAAATGGTGGCCTACGGGGCACCTATGGTGCCCCCTGTTGATCCCTGCACCCAGTGGCAGACACCTTGAGGTGCCTGCCACCGGGGTGCAGGGATGAACTGCACTTCTCTCTTTGCTATGAGAGCATGCATTCCGTTCAGAATGCATGCTCCCATAGAAAAGTATAGGATTGCGACCAAACAGGGTCAGTCGCATCCTAATAGCTGGGCTGGAACCGACGACAGGAGGTCGTTCGGTTCCATTTCCAGAGCGATGTCGGACGGACTCCCGTCCGTCCGACATCGCAATCGGGCCCTACGTAGTAAATTTACATGTGTGAGGATCTCCTGTGAGAAAATATAGGATAGGTGGAGATTTCCACTCGTAGGTTTGTGAATATCATTTTGAAGTACTTTTGTGGGACAATGCAGTACGTGAATAGGCCCCATATTCACTATTAAAAGTGCTACCCCATTAATTCAGATGAATATATATTCAAACATTTCCTCCTTTTGCACAAAAAAATATGCAGGTGCTCTTTGTGGCTTAATTAACGCCAAGTACTGGAAAGAGTAATTATGTGTAACCAAAATCCGAGGGACACAGAGTGACATAGATCCAGCGGTCCTAGAGAACCAGCCTCACTCTATGACAGTCTGAGAAAACAAACCTGTGCTTGCAGTGTGTACTACAATTCATGTTTTTTTCTTCTTGTCTTAAAACCATCCTGCTGTTCCCACTAGAGGCCAGGATTCATACTAGAAGGAAGCCTCAGAGTACCAGGGCAAACCCTAGTGCTGACTGGAGATTGCTGCTGGGCTGCCGCAGGAAAAACTAGAGCCAATTGGAGCCGCCTTCTGTTGGATGTGGATTTTGCATTTAGAGACAAGGATGACAGCTCCCACCACCTCCCAGCCAATGACACAAAATGCAAGCAATTTTCAACAGAAGTGCTACAGGCAGCCAAGTCGCACCAAACCACAGAGCAGCCAGCACCGCTGAACCGCAGAGGTCCTCCTCCAGCATGTCATAGAGGGCCTTGAGATTCATGCCCAGGGCTTTTTACAATGAATGACTTCTACTGGATGGGTTTTTGTTGTTTTGGTCTTGTTTTGTTCATAAAATCATAATCTATTGTTTTAACCTGGTGTGGAGTTTTTGTGAGGTGTGCTCACTATGTTATTGTTGATGTTTTGCACCAATACTTCACACATTGCCTCCTTGAGTTAAGCCTGCCTGCTCTGTGCCAAGCTACCAGAGGGTGAGCACAGGATAATTTAGGTTGTGTTGTGACCTACCCTGACTAGAATTGTGGTTCCTGCTTGGACAGGGTGCATACCTCTGCAAGCCAGAAACCCACGGTCTTATTTACAAGGAGATTGCACTGCCAATGCATCATATTTTTTGATGCATTGGCGGCACAGTCAGTACTCCATATTTACAAGGTGACGCATCTATGTCAATGAGTCACTGTTTGGAGTCCTGCATCGAAATTTACCTGCTCCTGAACCAGCTGCGTCGCATAAGTAGTAATATATGCAAGGTAGGCGCTCCATCATAATTTCCAGCGTAAAACTGATGCATTGATATTTATGAGTTATTTGAAAAGTGACGCATCTCTAGCAAGTGTCGCACAGCGGCCCAAATGAGTCGAAATTCCTGTGCCTTGGTAGCCCAGCATAGGAGATGATGCATTGGCTTTGGCAAAGAAAGAGAAGCCAGACTGAAGATCGTGGCACGCACAACTACACCCTGGAGGTGCAGATTTTGCAGCTGTGATTCTCAAGGAGACGACCACCACCACCCCAATTCCAACCACCCTTCCCTCCCACCCACCACCACAAAGGCAGCACAGGAGAAGGGAGAGGGTCTATCAGCAGCAGAAGTCCCTCATTGATCTCATGGAGGATGAGGTCATCACCTATGACCAGCTCAGGAGGGAGTACATCGTCCAACTGCTACACCAGATAGCGCCAAGGCTCCAGGCACCAACTCCCAGGTCAACAGTCAGATTGGCAGGAATCTCCAAGCCATCTTTATCGGATTTCCTACCCTCTGTCCTGGATTCCATCATCTGCCTAACACCACTGTAACTCCCCTTCCCCAACACACAATAACTGCAGCTGGAGATCAAGCAAGGCTTCTTTGCCTTTGCTGTTTTCCCACATGTGCTGGGTGCCATGGACTGCACACATGTGCAACTGGTTCCCCCTGCAGCTACATCCCATCTCTACAGGAACTGGAAGCACATGTACTCGATGAATGTCCAGGCCATCGTGACCATCGGGGCATATTTACCAATATGTTGGTCAAATACCCCAGGAGTGTAAATGGGAGGTATGGGAATGGGCTACTGGTTGGTAAGTGTTAGAAATGGGGGTCTCTAGTTGGCAGAGGTAGGTACCTTTGTCCAAATAGGGACCCTTGCTTCTAGTCAGGGTAAAGGGGATACACACTCTAGATAACCCCTGCTCACACCCTTGGTAGCTTGGCACAAGCAATCAGGCTTATCCCAAAGGCAATGTGTAAAGTATTTGTACCAACACTCACAGTAACACAGCGAAAACACCACAAATGGACACCAAACCAGTTTAGAAAAATAAAATATCTTTATCTAAACTAAACAAGACCAAAACGGCAAAAATCCAACATACACAGTTAAAAATATGACTTTCAAAAGGTTTCAAGAACTTGTACCATAGAAAACTATGGATGCATGACTTTTCACCAAAGTACCTGTAGATGCGTCAAAGTTCCAAAGCCAAACAGCAGCAGAGTCATAAAACAAATAGATGCGACACTCCTGAGACCTTGGGGAGGTGATGCAACAGTCCCACTGCACGCAGAGGAAGGGTTGCATCGAATCCGGTCTGTATGGGGAGTGATGCGTCGATTCTTTGTGACGGTTCCGGTCCGCAGGTGATGCATCGGACGAACTTGCCGCACAGGCACGATGCGTGGAAATCCGGGATGTGTCGGCGATCGATGCGGTGGCGTTAAGCAGCGCTGCGTCGGTCCTTTTCAGCTGCAATCCCTCGATGCATCGATTTCTGTAGTTCTTTGAGTTTCTTCTTTCTTCCAGCTCCCAAACAGCAGCAACAACCTCCAGAAGCCCAAAACTGGCACAGGCACCTCTTGGCAGATCAGAACTCTCAGCAGCAGAGTTCAGGGGAGCTGGGGGTGAAGTCATTGTGTCCCTGAGACTTCAGAACAGGAGGTCAGCTCACTTCAGGCCATTGGAGATCTCCTTCAAGCAGGGGACACAGCACACAGCAAAGTCCTTCTCCTTTTCTTGGCAGAAACAGCAACTGCAGGCCACCCCAGACACACAGCAAGGGCAGTACTTTTCCTCAGTCTCTCCAGCTCTTCTCCTTGGCAAAGGTTCCTCTTGAATTCCAGGAATGATCTAAAGTTCAGGGGTTTTAAGTTTAATACTTATATCCCAAAATGTCTTTGCTCTCTTTGTGCAAGGGGCTCTGAGCCCAGTTCAAACCAGTTCTGGAGGGCACTCTGCAAGTGCACAACAACATCCATTGTCAGTGTGAGCCTTGGCTCCAGACACACTACAGGGGGGCGGAGTCAGCATTGTGGAAGGCAGGCGCAGCCCTATTCAGGTACAGGTGCTACTCCTCCCTCCACTCCAAATGCAGATCAGGCCTATTCAGCCTAGTGCTGACTCATCCAGGCTCCTGGAGCCACTGCATCTCCCCAGCCCCTGTCACTCCAAAGCCAGACAGTCAATCCACAAACAGGCAGAGGCACACAGGATGGTTGATCAAGAAAATAGCCACTTTCTAAAAGTGGTATTTTCAAACACACAATTTAAAAACCATCTTTACTAAAAGATGTGTTATTAAATCCTGAGTTCAGGGATACCAAACTCCATTTTTCTATCTTATCCCTACGGGAAGATATGCTTGTAAAATGTTACAAAGCATTCCCCATTCTGTCCTAAGGGGCAAGATAGCCTTTCAATAGTGAAAACGAAATTGGCAGTATTTCACTATCAGGACATGTTACACACACCATTACATGTCCTACCTGTCACATACACTGCACCCTGCCAAGGGGGTACCTTGGGCCTATCATAGAGGTGCCCTATGTGTAAGAAAAGGGAAGTGTAGGGCCTGGCAAGTGGGTGCACTTGCCAAGTCGACATGGCAGGTAACAAACTGCGCACAGGCACCGCGGTGGCAGGCCTGAGACATCTTTACAGGGCTACTCATGTGGTTGGCACAATCAGTGCTGCAGGCCCACTAGTAGCATTTGATTTACCAGCCCTGGCACACTCAGTGCAATTTACTAGGGACCTACTGGTAAATCAAATACGCCAATCATGGATAACCAACCACAATAACAATTTACACAGAGAGCATATGCACTTTAGCACTGATCAGCAGTGGTAAAGTGCCAAGAGTCCTATAGCCAACAAACACAGGTCAGGAAAAAATAGGAGGAAGAAGCAAAAGTTTGGGGATAACCCTGCAAAAAGGGCCATTTCCAACAGTAAGTACATCTGAAGTACATGACAGACCTAATAACAGTAAATAATCAATGACCTAATGGACATATCTGTGTGCTACCTGACGCAGTACATATATAGGATAGGTGAACCTCATACTTGCACCATTCATCAGGTCACATGTGCAATTTAACCTGCAAGTCACACATGTCAAGACATGCTAAGCCACTGCGTGTGTCTATCAATAGTGGGAAGAACATGAGCAATGCAACGCTTGGACAAATGGCGTATTGCAACACTGTGAGCAAGGAAGGGCTGCCATGGCTGTTGTCTGTGCATCCAAATGTGACATACACCACATGTACTCACCACATTACACTTCTGAAAGAAAGTTAACAATTTGAAGGCTCTTTCATTGGTAGGTAGTGCAGCAGCGACATTACTGGTTCCACAGGAACACATGTATGGTTGCATGTGAAAAAGGTTCGTGTTGGTACAGACTACCTATCACTTACAATGACAATGGACCTACAAAACACCTACACACTAAGCCACAGCCCAAATGTTTTTAGTCCATGGTGTCACTGTCAAAAGTAGCAGGCATGCACATGTTTCAATCTGACACCGAAACATGGACCAACACCACCTCGGGACCAGACATCGCCATCGCCATTCCCCAGGGATACAAGATCTCCAGGAAGGACCGCCCCATCCGCCCTGGAGGAAGAATCGCCATTGTCCACAAATCCACCCTCCGCCTTAGCACACTCCCCGAGACCTGATGGAACACCTTCACTTCAAGATACTGGCCAGCCATACCACCACCCTCCGAGGAACACTCATCTACCGACCCCCTGGACCCCGCGGACTTTTCGCCAACTCCATCACGGACATCATCTCCCCGCATGCCATTGCGTCCACCAACTACACCCTACTGGGAGACCTCAACTTCCACCTCGACAACCAACTGGACCCCAGCACCACATCCCTCCTGGACAACCTCCACAACATTGTACTCCGCCAGATCGTGACCGAACCCACGCACTCAGCAGGACACACCCTCGACCCCCTCTTCACAACAGGAAACTCCATCACCTTCAGCCACACCACCGAACTCCCATGGACTGACCATTGATGCTTCCACTTCACCTTCAGAACACCCATCATCCACAGACACCAGCACCTGCTCCCACGAAGAAACTGGACCAGAATCACCGACGGCCAGCTAACCTCATCACTCAGCAACTCCACCCCAACCATCGCGGAAAACGACACCCCACCTCCGCAGACCGAACCATGCACTGATGGATCTCCGACAGCGCCAACACCATAGCCCCCCTCAAGAAAAACAACAACACCCACGCCAAGAAAGCTAGATGGTTTACCACCGAACTTCGAGAGTCCAGATGCACTTGCCGCCACCTCGAAAAGGCCTGGAGGAACACCAAATCCACAGAAGCCCACAACAACTTCAGAGCCGCCACCAACGCCCACCAACAACTCATCAGAAAAACGAGGAAAAAAGCGATTGAAGACAGAATCTCCACTCACGCACACAACAGCAAAGAACTCTTCAACATCATCAAGTAGTTCGCCCAACCCACCAGCGAGTCCACCAACATCCCTCCCTCACAAGACCTCTGCGACAAACTCAGCACCTTTTTCCACCACAAAATCAAGAGCATCTACGACAACTTCGACGAAGACAACCAACACACTGAACCCTCACCAACCACCCCTGACACCCTGAAGCCAGCGATCGACAACTGGACAGCCCTCACCACCGAAGACACACTGTAGACGATGAAGTCAATCCGCTCCGGGGCCCCCACGGACCCCTGCCCCCACCACATTTTCAACAGAGCCGCCGACACCATCGCACCCATGCTCTGCCACACCATCAACCACTCCGTGGCAACCGCCTCGTTCCCTGACGACTGGAAACAGGCCAAGATCAACCCCCTCCTGAAGAAACCCTCGGCGGACCCCACCGACCTCAAAAACTACAGACCCATCTCCCTGCTCCAGTTCCCAGCGAAAGTCATCGAGAAAGCCATCAACAGCCAACTTGCCACATTCATCGAAGAGCACAACATCCTCGACTCCTCCCAATCTGGCTTCAGAAAAAAACACAGTACGGAAACCGCCCTCCTCGCCGCAACAGACGACATCCGCACCCTACTGGAAAAAGGAGAAACAGCAGCCCTCATCCTCCTCGACCTCTCAGCAGCGTTCGACACAGTCTCTCACCGCACCCTAATACGCAGACTCCACGACGCAGGGATCCAAGACAAGGCCCTCGACTGGATCCACTCCTTCCTCTCCAGCAGAACGCAGCAGGTCAGACTCCCCCCTTTCCTCTCGGACCCTACACCAACCACCTGCGGAGTCCCCCAGGGGTCCTCCCTCAGCCCTACGCCCTTCAACGTCTACATGGCTCCGCTCGCCCCCATCGTCAGAACCTACGGGCTCAACATTGTGTCATACGCAGATAACACCCAACTCATCCTCTCCCTATCCAACGAACCCAACACCACCAGACACAACTTTCGAGAAGGCATGGAATCCGTCGCCAAATGGATGAAAAACAGCTGCCTACAACTAAACACCAACAAAACGGAAGTACTCATCATTGGCCTAAACCTCGACGCCTGGAACGACACCTGGTGGCCCCCCGCCCTCGGAAGCCCGCCCACCCCCACAGACCACGCACGCAACCTGGGAATCATCCTGGACTCAGAGCTCAAAATGGACCGCCAGATCAACTCCATCTCGTCCTCCTGCTTCCACACCCTCCGCCTCCTATGTAAGACCTTCAAATGGATCCCCCTCGAACACAGAAAGACCGTCACTTACGCCCTGGTCACCAGCAGACTCGACTACGGCAACGCACTCTATGCCGGAATAAACAAAATCCTCACCCGCAAGCTACAGAACATCCAGAACGCCACCGCAAGACTGGTCCTCAACCTGCCAAGACACTGCCACATCTCCCAGCACCTGCGCACACTCCACTGGCTCCCCATCGAAGCTAGAGTCACCTTCAAGATGCTCACCCACGCTCACAAGGCCCTCCATGACACCGGACCAGCAACAGCCGACTCAAATTCCACGCACCCCAAAGGACCTTACGATCAGCTCAGCTCTCCTACGCCGTTGTCCCCCGCACCAGAAAGACCAGATCGGGAGGCCGCTCCTTCTCCTTCCTCGCGGCCAGAGCCTGGAACGACCTTCCGCTCCACCTCAGACAGACAACATCGCTCCCCATCTTTGCAAGAAACCTCAAAACCTGGCTCTTCGACAGACCTCCTCCTTGATGGACTGGAACCTGCGAACCCCCGCCAGTGCCTTGAGACCCCTACGGGTGAGTAGTCGCGCTTAACAAACACCTGATTGATTGATTGACACAGAGAACAGGAATAGACATGTGTAATTAATTGTGCTAATCTTAATGTAACCAATTGCATACGATAGTGCAAGGAATGTGTAAGAGTCATTCAGTAAGCATAACAGACATGTACTTGAATGTGGGTTGATCACTCACCATGAGCATTGAGGGAATATTCTCCCTTTAACTTTTCAGCTGACCAAGGATATGGTCTGCTGTCATGGGTCATGACCCAGTATGCACATCCCCAGACAGAGGCAGAGCGCGCCTACACAATGCACTGGGCAAGACCAGGAGTATCGTGGAGTTGACTATCGGGGTACTGAATTCTCGCTTCCGCTGTTGGTACATGTTCGGGTGGTATTGCTATTTTCCCCCTACCCTTTACAAAATTATCCTGGTTTGTTGCATATTGCACAACATCATGTGCGCGCTGACAAATGTCCCAATGGGACCAGCGATATGAAGGATGAAGATGAGGACAGAAGGGAAAATGTAAGCACAATTGCTGGGACTCAGCGAAGGAACATTATTGTGCTGAAATTTTTCAGTGAAGCCTGAATCAGTTTGATGGCCATAAATCCTATTTTTGTTTTGAAAGAGTGTTAAAAAATGTAAATAAATGAATGAACACTTCCTTTGTGTAAGCACATTCATTTGACAGTCACAGTAAACTTCAATACACTGACATCTTACTTAATTGTGTTTGGGCCATCACAAAGATCTGTAGCTATGTGTTATTCTCACCTCTGGACACCATCATGTGGTCTAAAACATGTGCGCATAGCAACAACATGTGTGAAATGCATGTATGTGTGGATGACCTACCAAGCAAAGGTAGCAATGTGGAACAGTGTACAGATGTAGTGAACATGTGTGGTGCAACTGTGTACTGACTGTCAGGCATTCTACCGCAATCCAAAAGGAGTCTAAATGTAAAAAATGTGCAAAGACTAAGTGTGTGTGTTGTAAGTCATTACATTTTACAATTGTGGAGGCCAGTATAGTGGCCTTATTGTCCTATGACTCTGAACAGAGGCCCATATAATGTGCATGGACACAATGCAACCCAGTTAGTCTGCATTTGCTACATAAACGTTTGCAAGCACATACCAAAAGCAGTGTGGAATCTCACCTAACACATATAAATGTGGAGTCCAAATCTGTGCCGGTGCTGGATTGCCTACCTAGCCGCAACGGCGCCACACTTGACCCACTAGGCAAGGATGCAACTGTTACATGCAAGAATGGATGTGACTTGCTCTGAAACAAACAATGCTGTGACTCCTACAGCTCCATCACACCCATGGAAGCGTCACATTTTTTTTGACACAGCTCGAACCATACGCCATGGTACACTGTACCGTAAACACGACACACCAATGACATTTAAAAATGACATTGCGAAACGCACGTCATTTTGACGCCCCGCTGCCGCAACACAGCGATGCGTTAGTTATTGTCAATGAGGCCTTCAATATCTAACAGCACAAATGGAATCCAGATTGGACAATTTGCTAGACTGGGGTGCAGAAAAATGGGAACTACATCAGCAAACCATAGACTTGGAAGTCTCCGAAATTTCCCTTGGAATTTCAAAAGGGCCACAGGGTCAGATCACGTTAGGATCCCCGCTTCAGATCGTCCAAGGCAAATTCTTGCTTTATTCCTCAGGCACCAGCAGGCCCGTCAGATTCTGGACAATGCAAAATGACAAGGGCCTTACATTTATAAAAAACAGCCAGATTCTCCTCACGCCGGATTTCTCATTTGAAGCTAATTGGAAAAAGAAATGTTTCTTAGCGCTTAGGTCCCACCTGAGGATGAAAGAGGTAAAATGTGCACTGTTCACACCGGCAAAAATGCTGATTACCCTGGATAGACTGACACGTGAATATGATGACCTGGAGGACCTGGGAAGACTGCTTGACGAACTGGAAAGTAGGAAAGATACCAGAATGAATGCCACGACTCTTGGAGCAATGCTAACAGGCTCTGGGCTGAGCAGGGTGGACTTGAACGGGGACGCTTCAGAAGAATGCAGCCATTTGAAACAAGCAACACGAATATGGGGCAAGGACCCCAAATCATTGCGTTGAGAATCCCCAAATGGCAGGGAAAAGTACTGTTCCCCTATTAAAGCACAAGATTGTCTGAAATTTGGGATGTTTGATTCGCTCCTGATCAACTTTACATTTTGTAAGTTTTTGCTCCTGTCTCAGATAGTCGCAGGTGATGGGTGATCCTTCTCAGTGGGAATACTTTGACATCCATTTTATTTTGGTAAGCTGGAACGTGCCGGTATAATGTCCTTCCTCAAGTGTTGGTGCGAGACCATGGTGTAACACTTGATAACTTTAGAACATATACTTTTCATGGGACCCTTTGGACTACCTGGAACTTTCGCCGGGTTTATGTCACTCTCATGAGTAGAGCCTTCCGGCCTTACAGGACGGGGGGCTTTTTCAGGAGGTCGGCAAATGCGCCCGTTTCACGAAAACTCAGACTACGGTACCTTTTGCCTGGACACGGGTGACAGTATTTTACAGGTGAAGACATACTTATTTACGTGCTCGGACTTATTGTGTTACTGCTGCTATTCTTTTAATCTGAGGATATACTGCACTGACCTCAGAGTGCAACTGTGTTTTAATGCACTATTGTGTGTGCTGAGAAACTTGTTTCAACTTTCTTACCTATGTGTCAATGGATGCTGGGAAGATATTCCTTTTCTTTTAGCACCGCACCAACATCAATACTGGCTAACTATTTCTGTACTGTGTCCTGAGCACCGGATCCCTTATTCTCCCTTTGATTAAGCATTAGAGTTCAAGAAAAAGGAAGGGTAAGGTTTATAACCACATATAGTTCAGGAAATCACCTTGTCTATAAGAGTCTCATTAGATACTAGGAGATATTGTGTAGTGACAGAAACCTAAAGATGCTCATCCCATCATGCCATAACTGTCTTGAAAGGAAACACATTAAAATCAATATTTTATCCAAACCGCACAGTATAATATGGAAATGAATTTACTATGAGAATTATGAGACTAACAAAATTGCAGGATGTTTTAGGTTCCAGAAGAGTTTCTGCTGCAAAAAAAATGACAAGTGTAAAGAAGGCTGCTTAGGTTATGAAAAACAAACAAATGTAACAAAATGTGGCTTATGAACTGTAAGACTATTTTTGGTATATGCCATGTTCTGCACTTGTACAGAACTAAAAGTGGACTTCACAGAAATGTGTCTTAAATAGAGATGGTGTGAACATATCAGACCAATCAGAAAGGAGAACTGCAAATACCCTATGGCTGTCCATTTTTATTTATAGAACATCTAGGAGATCTGCTAAAAGACATCATATATTTTGGTGTAGAACATGTATGGTGAATGTTTTAAGAGCGAGAACAAACTGTGAGCAATTGACCCAATATAGATAGGGAATTGTACACTTTCATCTGAGGTAAAAGATGGAATGCTTGCTAACACATTCATCTATATAAAGTGAGGGCCTGTATATAGAATTATATCAAGATTTAGCCACCTGACTTTGTTTACACAGAGATAGCTGATTAGCAACTGAGTGAAATGTGGAATGTATAACTTTGTGGATTTAATACACCACAAATCAGCGTATTTGCATGTATAGTCCATGTCTCGCTCCCTTACCTTATGTAATGCAAATAGTTTTAAAAATATTTTTCTAAATCTTAGGCAAATCTGGATTAAACCATTTTTTTTGTTTAAAACAAGTTTGGAGGCTTACCAATGAAGGTGTGAAGTTAAAATATGATACCTAAGTGTGGGTAGTTTAATATGTATGTCTGTGACCTTCTAAAAACGATGTCAAGGGCCACTGTCAAGATAGTGAGGTACTGAACTGGAAATCTAGAATGCATGAGGCAACATGTAAGCAAGGGTTCAATCTTGCAGCTTGTGGAATTCATTTTCGAAAAAAGACGCTCTTTGGCTTGTTTGTAAAAAGTATTTTTTTTTAATTTGTAGCCTTTTTCTGAATTGATTTAGTGAAATTGCAAGCATAGATTTTCAGTAAATTTTCAATTCTGTGGCTGTCAGGATTGTAGAAAATGTAAATGGGTCCTTGAAGTGATTGGAAAAATAGACTCCTTAAAAAATTAAGAAATTCAGTGGAAAAAAACAGCAACACTATCAAAATGGCACAGTTCTTCCTTTGGGTGAGACAATCTGTGCACAGTTAGTCTGTCCAGATTCTTCCTGCATTTACAAATGCATTCTATATGATAAACACAACAAGATGGTAGGTGTGATTTCTTCTGTTTACATTCCACACCCAAAAACTGCACAGAGTGAGAGGGGGTATGTATCACTACATTCTAACTGCAGAACTTCAGAGGCTTTTCTATTGCTAGTTTTCATAATAATGACTTTATCCTGGGAATAAAAAAGAATGGGCAAAGAAAAACACAACATAAATACATTCAGAGAGATGAGACTTTGAAATGCTAAAGGGTAAGAAAAAACACGAACGGCAGATATAGCTTAAGGATTAAATGCAGCTGCAATGTGAAATCTGACATTATATGCTTGCCTTTAGAAAATAAAACACTATTTATATGCAGGAAAGTGCCTCTTTTAACATGGTTAACCCCCACTTTTTGCCTGATGTCTGATGTAATTTCGAAGTGTTAGAGCACTGGGCCCCTGCTAACCAGGTCCTCAGTGCCAGATAACTTTCCTCAAAATTGTACCATAATTAGCACAACTTCAGTGGCCCCTGTAAGTCCCTAATAAATGGTACTCCTGGTACCCAGGGCATTAGTACTGAGGAGTGTCCTCTGGGGCTGCAGCACTGGCTGTGCCACCCCAGGGACCCCTCACCAAGGCTATGCACTCTGCCATTGCAGGCTGTGTGTCTTGGTGCATAGAAATCCGAAGAGTTGAAATGGCACACAGCCCTGTGTGCCATGTCTCCCATACACTGCATGGGATATAGGCAAGTCACCCCTATTGCAGGCCTTTAGCCTTAAGGCAGGGTGCACTATATCCTATGTGTGGGCATATCAGTATGAGCAGACATGCCCCTACAATGTCCAGTACATTCTGGAATGTTGTAAGTGCACTGTGAAGCCATAAAGACTACAAGGGCTGCATACTTGTCAACACAAGTTTCCTAGCTCCATGATGGCTTTACTGATTTCTGAGATGTTTGGTACCAAACATGTTGTCTTAATAAATCCTCACTGATGCTAGTGATGGATTAATTATTAAATTCGCACAGGAGATAATTTTAGAGAGTACCATGAAAACCTACCAAGCAATGATGTGGTTCCTGACTTGGTTTCGCCAGCCTCCCACTACCAGACATGTTTCTGATCTCATTCGGTGACAGCCAGCCCTCTCAGAGGACAGAGACAAAGCCTGCTCTTGGGGGAGGTGCTTCACACCTCTTCTAGGACAGAATGGCCTTCCTGGCGGGAAGCTTCAAAGGCAATGCTGCCTTTGAAATCAAATCCAGGAACCTCCAGATAGTGAAAACCCCCCTTTTCTGCTCTACTTTTAGTGGGAGTTAAAGCAGGAAAATTAGTTAGATGAGGAAGAGGGTCCCCACTTAGCACACACCATCCCTAGGGTGAGGCAGGCAATGTGAACCCCTCTCCTGAAATTCCACCATCTCAGCATGGTGGAGAAAACTCCAATCAGGGCTAGGGTAGTGCCTCTTCCCACAGGAAGTGGTCACTAAAGGATGTAGATGCCCTAAAGGCAAGTAGCCCATTGGCTACCTGTCTCCCCTTGCAACGCCCCTAAATTCAGTATTTAGGTGGCACCCCAAGACCTGAACATCAGAGTCGGTGAACAAGAGAAGACCAGGACATAGAATACCAGCTGCTCGAGAACTGAAGCCCTGCTGCAGGAGATAAAGGCACCAAACCCTCCCTGCTGCTCTCAGGACTCAACAATCACTGCTGCTGTGTTGTCCTGAAGCCTGAAAGGACTCCAAGAACCCTGGAGCATCTCCAGCCTTCAAGAAATCACAGTGAAGCTCTCTTGGAGTGAAAGTATCACTCTCCTGCACACCGCAGGCACCGATCCCATGAAGTCTGGTTTGTCAACTTGCTGCTCCCCGATGACCTCGACGCAGCACCAAAGCAAGAAAAGGTATAATAGCTCCAGAGGGTCAGATATGCCTCCCCACCATGTTTTGAGGCACCAGGACCTACCGGAGCTGCTGCATATCAATGCCCAGGGTACCAGACCCACAATGGTAAAATCCCAAAAGAAGAGTCCACACCAGACTCCTGAAACACCAGAAGCAGGCACATCAAGAAACCAGAGACCCACTTCCTGAGTGGCCGGCTGTCCCAAGATCACCTCTCTAAGTTGCCTGTCACTGACCGCGAGAATCTCAAGATGCACAATGCCTGGCTGACCTGTTCGCTCTGCACCCGGCTCAACCAGCCCCAGCCTTGACCAACCAGCCCTACTCCCGTGGTCCCCAGCCACTTGGGACCTTCTCCCTTGAAGGAGACCCACTGGACATACCTGTAAGTACCTCTGTGCAGTGCTTTTTGAAGTGGCCCCCTTCATCCTTGCGCACCAGCTTCCAAGACCTCAAGACCTCTGCTCCTGGCCGATTCAGGATGCTCCCAATCTTCTCCTGCTGCAACTTTGGACTTGGTCCTAACATCGACCTAAAACAAGAAGGTGAACTTCATGAAAGCATTGCCTGAATTTCTATGCAGTTTTCTGCTTTTTCCCCGATTGTTTCCTATGGTGCATAATTGAGCATAGAAGTGATATATTTTCCGAACTTTGAAAAATCATAACTCTTACCTTAGAACTTTGTTTATGGTCCTAAAAATTATATAAAAATCAATGTTATTTTTACAAATTGGTTTCGGATTTATTCTTGAGTGTGAGTCTCATTATTGCCTCTGTGAGTATAACAAATGTTTAATACTACTCTCTGATAAGCATAACTACTCGCCAACACTACCAAAAAAAGAGAGTTAGTATTATCTACTTTTGCCTCTACCTGCCTTTTGGGGCTCTCACGCACTCTCTACATAGTGTACTTCATTTTAGTACACTGTACAGAGAGGCGGTTTCCTACATTGGTGGATCAGCGATGGCGTACACAATTTTGCATTTGCTGGACCACTTAGACAATAAATGACCACATGAATAAACCCAAACATTGTCACTAGACAGTATATTTTTTGATTGGTCGAATTGTTTCAAAAAAATTCTAAAATTATCTGCTAGGGCCTTGGTTAAGTCCCTGAACCCAAATGGTTAGAAATGTAAAAGTCTGTGGTTTAGTTACGACAAAGTATTTAGTAGTGGTTCTTTTTGTAACTTCCTAAAAAGGTCCCGATTTTAGTAAAATAAATCCTGATTTGGATAGCCAGGTTCAGGAGCTCGACCTGAACCTTTACAAGGACCTGAGCCATGCTCACCTGAGAAGCTTCTTTGAGAGCTATGGAATCAAACCAGGAAAAAGTCCTAAAAAGGAATTTTTTGGGCAACTGACCGCTCAGTTTGAAAAAGACCACCCATAACTGGTAGCCCAGTCTGAGGATGAAGATAACATCAATGACGAATATGTTGAAGAAGGACATGAGTCAGCCCCCTCAGACACACCTGAGACCCCCTCAGATGAAGACCTCATGCTGGAAAGGTTGACCAGGAGATTGAGATTAGAGACAAAGAAAAGAGATGGGCGTAAGACCTGTCTATGGTGGCAGCATACAAGTAATTGTGAGGGAGAATAGCAGTTCCTATGACTCAAAACTCCCGAAAGACACTGTCCCTCTCTATTCCGAAGGTGATGCCATCACCAAATGGTTTACTGAATTTAAAAGAGCCTGTATAGGAAAGAAAGTAGCTAGACCAAATTGGTCTCCTCTCTTGTGGAAACTATTCTCAGGGAAATGTAGGGATAGACTCCCGACATTACCTGAAAAAGGTACCATGATTGAGGGCTTTGGACTCACCACTGAAGAGTATATAATAAGATTCAGGGAGACTCGAAAACCCAGATTATGTCCTGGGTAGAATTTGTGGGTTTTCAGTAAAAACGCTGAATGGTTGGTTAACAGGTACCAATGTGAATGGAATGAAGGGCATTACAATTTAATCATGAAAGAGCATCTTTTGAGTAATTGCTACAATGAGAAGTTACATCAGCATCTGCTAGACCTAGGTCTACTTTCTCCTTTAGAGCTGGGGAAGAAGACAGACCCCTGTTCAAAACAAGGGTAACTAGAACTACCACTGGTGGGGGAGACCAAAAGAAAGAGGCCAAAAAAGTTTCCCCAAGGGAAAGATGGTGATCAAAAAGGGAAAAACAAAAATGAGTCGTCTTCAGGCCCCTAAAAACCTGCTCAGGAGGGTGAGACTAAAAGCTCATCACAGCCAAGGGAGGGCATCAGGGTAGGAACTGGGATCTCAAAAAGGTTTGGTGTCATGACTGTAAGGCACTTGGACACCAAACTGGAGACCCTGGCTGTAAAAACAAACCAAATGCCTTAGTCCAACTGCAGTAAATGCACAAGTCAATCTGAGGATGGACCTCAGGTGTGCATTGACCATGTCAGAGAGCTCACTGAGGCAACTCTAGTAGGGGATGTGGACTTAGCCACCTTAGCTGTCTGTTCCACTAATATGCTAAAATACAGACAGCTTCCTATTATTACTGGGGTTAGGGTGAAAGCCCTGAGAGACACTGGTGCATCATCACCATGGTGACTGAGCCTCTGGTGTCCTCAGATCAGTATCTGCCTGGAAGGACCTATCCAGTCCCCAATGCTGACAATGTGACAAAAATCCATTCCCTGGTGATGGTGTCCTTTGACTGGTGAAGGACTGCTGGAAAAAAGGAAGTAGAAGTCTCTTCATCAATACCAGTTTATTGTTTGCTTGGCAATGATTTAGAGTCCTCAGCCTGGGCTGAGGCAGAACTGAGAATCCATGCGGAAATTATTGGAATCCCACACTGGGTGTGTTTGTAAAAACCAGAGAACAGAGCACAGCCCAGGGTGAAACAGAGGTGCTGGAGTCTGGATGAATGGCCCAGCCCTCCAAAAGAAAAGGCAAGCAGACCAGAGAACCAGCTTCAATCAGACACCAGACCCTTCTCCTCCGGGGGAAGAAGAGTCAGCCCCAGAGGGAACTTAGCTTCAGGAGCTGGATTCTTACCAGGCTGAGCTTTTGAACCCAGGGGGACCCTCTAGGCATGAACTGTGACAGGGGCATAGGACCTGCCCCACTCTTGAAGCATGTGACAGCAAACTGCTGCACCGAAAGGTGGTGATGTTAGTGGTTCCCCCAGGACCTACTGGGAGGAGGGAATGCTTTATACCGAGGTCAGAGACCTCAAACCTGGTGCCACTAGGAGAGTGGTAGTGCCTCAGGTGTTTAGAGAATTCCTCCTCACTTCGGACCATGACATCCCCCTGGCTAGACACATTGACCAGACCAAAATTTGGAGCAGGCTTGTCAGTTACTTCTTCTGGCCAGGGATGCACCAGAAGGTGAAGGAGTTTTGCAACTCCTGCCTCACCTGTAGGGTAGGGATTGACATTGTTGGTCCCCCTCACCCTCCTACAGCCTCAGGAAACAGATATATTCTGGTGGTAGTGGATCATGCCACCAGGTTTCCTGAAGCTATTCCCCTCAGGACTATCACTGCCCCAGCAGTGGCTAGGGACATCATTGGTATCTTTACCAGATTAGGCTTACCTAAGAAGGTAGTATCGAATAGAGGTACACACTTCATGTCTGGTTACCTGAAACACATGTGGAAGCAGTGTGGAGTGACCAACAGGTTCACTACCCCCTACCATCCGCAGTGTAATGGCCTTGTTGAAAGATTCAATAAGACCATGAAAGGTATGATTGGTGGACTCCCTGAAAAACTCAGGAAATGGGATGTATTACTGCCATGCCTGCTTTTTGCCTACAGGGAAGTGCCACAGAAGGGAGTGGGGTGCTCCCCATTTGAACTTTTGTTTGGCCATCCTGTTAGGAGACAGTTATGCCTTGTAACGGAGGGATAGGAGAGACCTCTTGTTGAACCTAAAAATGGTGGACTATGTACTTGGCCTCCGGTCCAGGATGGCTGAATACATGGAGAGAGTAAACCAAAACCTTGATTCCAGCCAAGAGCTCTAGAAGCAATGGAATGACCAAAAGGCTGCTATGGTGGAGTTCCAAACTAGCAATAGGTATGGTATTTAGAGCCTGTGGCCCCTAGGGCTCTCCAAGATAAGTGGAGTGGGCCCTACCCCATCCTAGAAAGAAAAGGGGAGGTTGCCTACCTGATGGACCTTGGCACTTGATGGAGCTCCAAGAGGGTCATCCATGTGAACCGCCTTAAACCCTATTATGATAGGGTAGATGTGACCATGCTCATGGTTACAGATGAGGATCAGGAAGCAGAGAGTGAATTTTTGCCTGACCTCCTGTCCAATAACCCAAAAGATGGGTCAGTGGAAGGAGTGGTCTTGTCAGACACCCTCTCTTCCCGACAGCAAACTGATTGCAGCCAAGTCCTAAATTAGTTTGCTGAGCTCTTCTCTTTGACCCCTGGTCAGACTAGCTGGTGTACCCATGATGTGGACACTGGTGAAAGCCTACCTGTCAAAAACAAAATCTACAGGCAGTCTGTTCATGTGAAAGAGAGCATCAAAGCTGAAATAAGTAAGTTGCTGGAATTGGGAGTCATAGAGCTATCTGAGAGCCCCTGGGCCAGCCCAGTGGTGTTAGTCTCCAAGACTCATACCCAGGGTGGTAATAAAGAGATGAAGTTCTGCATATGGGCCACAATGCAGTGACCAAAACCGATGCACACCCAAATTCCTAATGCAAAAAGAAAAATTGAAGGACAGAATGCAGAACAATGTCATACATTCACCCCAGTACAGAGATCTGGGCCTAAATCCATCGTTTTTTTGCTCACCATGCCATTCCAGTTTGAACCCAGCCATATGCAAATCAGTCATGACCCTGTGCCTCATGGGAACAGTCCAGCCCTGTCGTGTAGTTCCTATAGTACCCATGCATGACCTGCGCGTTTGGATAACATAAACTGTGGGCTTGGTGTTAGACTGACTCTGTGCCCCCCCACCGCGTATGTTAGCCGGATTTGCATTAGCTAGCTCACAGTGCCACTAGAATCGCCTCTTATCGGGGAGAGATTAGTTTCTGACAACCTTAGATCATGACAACCCTGATCCCTCAGAATCGTGGAAACAATGTACTACTCTTCGCTCAGTCACTCGTGCTTACTTATTCGGTTTGTCTCAGAGAGTTACACAGAATAAACAGTCTGGGCATTTCAATAAGTATTTATTGAACAGTTGTTATTCTGGTGTAGAATATATGTGCTGCAGCAACCAGCAAACAATAGCAGAGATATATTATCAGCAGTACGATAAAAGTGAAGGGATAGAACAGCTCTACTATATGGCAATAATCATGAATACATACATGAATATAAAAAGCATTATGAAAGTGCGCGTACTCCTACGATGCCTAACTAGATGTACCTGAGTGTACCTAGCATATGTGTAGGTCTAAAAGCCTAAGAGCCAAGAATCCTTCTAGGATTAATCGAACCCCCATTCCTGAATAGAGAGAGTGTGGGACCCCGTCCTGGTCTCGAATTGGACACCCCGCAAGGGCTGTGTTAGACCGCTGTCAGCTGGAGCGACTGCATGCAGGAGCCTCAGCGTCTCTGGTCAGTGTGTCAGCATGGAAGTCTCGGTTCCCTCTATCTTACCATGGCAAGATGTGGTGTATTTATACCCTAAAGTGTCTCGTCCCTCAGTATGGTTTGTATTGGTCTTTGTTAGACATGAGGAAGACGTCAGGGGTGAACTTTGTACATACATATTATGCGGGAGATGTAGCTGGTGAATGCTCATGCATAGTTTATGAGTACATTGTAGGCCTGTGTTTGGGAAAAACCCTGCAGAGTTCTAACCACAGACTAGATAACGTTCAACCCTCAGAGCTCGTTGTGTATTGTAGGGAACAAATGTAGGTGAAAGATCATGCCTATATTAGGGCATAGGAGATCATGACTATAATAGGGCATAGACGATTATGACCAAAATAGGGCATATACGACTATGACCACCATAGGGCATATGCGAATATGACCATATACGGCATATATGAACGCGTCTATATTAGGGCCTCTATATGAAACATAACACCCACGCCACTTTTGAATTGGATGACAATGACCATACTTAAAATCTGGACAATTTCTAAAAATTCTCTTAAAAACAGCTAAAAACATGGTTTAAAAAGACATTTAAAAATGATTAAAAACGTTAAAAGTCAGCTATTCTTTTGTTGCCACTTGAAAAAGTCAATTCTGTCTCACTCATGAAAGTTGCATTACTATAAGCAGAAGAAGACCATTCTTTCTCAAGTGAAAGTGTCAATTTAGGAAGTGCTCCAAATTTAGTTTGTTTATTTATGAAACGAAGAGGAGAAGCCGAATTCTTTCCCAGGACGCGATGAGCCAATTCCAGAATAAGTATCTTGGCTGGGAGATACAGTATTATCGGTGTTAGCTACTGCAGACGACAAATCCAACGCCTCACAGGGAACGTCAATCGCACATAGATGGAATTCAGCACTGCCAACAGTCGGTGCTGCGGCAGCTTGTGCGGCAGTTGTTACCTGAGTGCCTTTGGAGGAGCCAACTAACCCAGCAGGAGCAAACGGCACCTGTGGATTCTCAAGGAATGCATTCATCAGAATTGGAAGACGCTTGGGACAACGCAGAGCATGGGCCTTTAGGCGATCCAGCATAGCATCCATGTCCGGAGGCGTATCTGATGGAAATGTTAGACAGAGATCCAACGTGCATTCTTCTCCGCAAAACAGGCATCGAAGAACAGGTAAGATGCAGTCCACCCAGACTGGTCTAAACGATAGAAACCAAGAGGCGTTCAGTTCTCTTAGGCAAGGTATTCCCAGGAGCTGTACCATGCGTTCACGGTACTTACGATCCATGAGTACGTTTGCCATTTACTCGGAAATTGGGCAGTCCATTGCGTAGCAGTAAGATTACAATCAGGACTCCTGCAATTAGGAACAGGATAAGCGGGAGACCTCCAAACAGGCTTCCCAGTACAGAGTGTATAAAATTTGGGATTACTCCGAGGACTGTCTGAAAGGTGCTTAATAGTCCCGACCTTATGGTCTTAAATAGGTGTACAATACCGCTCGTATCAGACATGTTAAAGATACGACCCACCATTTCTGCGAAATGAAAGGGGCAGTTCGTACGTATAAGCGCCTGTATCTCAGTCGAGGTCCTTGCAACTTGAAGTTCAAAGGTTTCTTGAGCGGAGGTTAAGGGCACGGGTTACTGTAAAAGCATGGCTTTCAGTCTGCTCAAAGTATCAAATTGTATAAAGGAAACATTTAACGAAGGCCATAACGGCGCTGTGTTCAGTGGCGGAAACAATACTTGCATACAGCAAGTAATCCTGGAGTTAACAGTGACCAGATAGGCGATGCCCGGAAGCATCCCACAGCAACCTTGATCATTTAGCATCAAGTAACTCCCATTCGAGAGCAGCTGGAAAACCGGCGTGATCATAGCCGCTGGGGTCCCTGACATGTGACAAGATAGATTCGCTACCAAACCACTACATGCTCCGTGCAGAGAAATATCCTGACACATGAGAGAACCGCTTAAAGCGTTCTTTCAGTTTGGACCACTCAGATACACTTCTCGATCCCCATTCCGGCATCGATATGTATATGGTAACTCCCAAGTTTTCTTAATGTAACCCTTACCCAATTTTTCATATTTGCCTGCCTGCCTTTGCTTAAGGCAATATTGAAACTGAAACGTAGTGACCGGCAGAGTGATTTGGCCATGAATTAGCCATTCAATTGATGGTAATTCGGCTGCAGTGAATGGTAACCTTTCCAGTTTCTCAATACGCAGCATTGTATACTTGGCTCCCCTTTGTGCCATTTCTGTCTGTTCATCCGTTAGATTGTATTCTGAAAACAGAGACGTGGTGTTTATGAAATGCCAGGGCACGTAGCCTGCACACAAAGATTGCAGCGTCCAGCTTAGCATCATAATAGAACGTAACTGAGATTGCCCGTGTTGTAACAAGGCCAGTTCTTGTTCTAATATGTCGATTGCCTAAGACACAATGTTGCCTAAGGAGTAAATCCTGGAGGTCAAAGTTGTTCAACCATTATCCACTACAGCTAATGCCTTCTCTAGGTTAATACGGTCTATTTCCCGTATTCTTTCTGCAGCCTCCTGTTGGGATATTTTCCAGTTTTCATTATAATAGGCATAAATGCCAGCATATAGGAAACATTTCTGACGTGTTTTCCTTGGGCCTGACAAGAAATCCCTAAGGTCCACATCAGGTGTGAGTAAGGTCAAGTGATGTTTTACTTCTGTGAGTGTTGAGGTCTCTAGACAATCAAGGCACAACTTCCCAACACTATAGGAGGTCACTACCCCTGGGTGCTGTCTCTTTACATAGCGTGTATCTGGCCTACTGATACTAAACCCCTCGGCTATACCTAGGAATCTTTTTTGACATGTGTTTGTGTCAATGGGCCAAATCAGCCATTCTGCCCCATTGGGATCTGACCTGTTGTACTGGAGAATGTCATCTAATCCTACCCCATGTGTAGTTGAATTCTGCCCCTCACCCATCTGCGATGGTGCTGGAAACCCCAGTGTGTTCCTTTCCTTGTTCTTGGCTAGTCCAAGACAGGATGTCTGTTGCACAGTGTCATTTAGAAATATCATCTGCTGTGGAATGAGGCATGCTCTAAAAAGCGCTTCTGTTCCCTGGACTTGCCAATCGCTCGAACCCCAGATTGATTTTAAATCTATAGTGTCCTTCCATAGGTCGAAACCCTGTGTAGACAACTGGGCCATAAAGGAAGCAGAGTAAATCTGTTTGGTGTTAGTCAACATAATTTTTCTGTGCTGATGTTTTTGCCACTTTGTAATAAAATGACTTCTGGTCAGATGTATTAAACCCTTAAAAGTATGTGAATTTCTGTGCAAAAGTTTGCAAACTACCTTTTGGAGGTGTTGGGCAGTGTTCCCACTGGTGGTATTCAAATACATTTCTAGGTGTTAAGGATTTGTGCAAGAAATGATGACCATAATGTTGGTAACAATACAATGTATCATAGTCTGAAGTACCTTCTAACATTTCATTGTTCGGAAATGCTGCAGTTTTTTCCAAATCAGACATCATATTATTCACAGTTTCAGTGTCCCAATCATCAGATAATGTACTGGAGGTAATGATATCACTTAAAGAAATTTTAAATACATGTTTAAGCTTTAAAAGTTCAGTCGGACCGAATATATCAAAATCAATCTTGTCCCATACTATACTGTCCGGTATAGGAACTGCTGTGATGTTCACTGAAGACAAGTCTCTTGGTTCACGATGTGAAGACTGGTGTGGTTTTAAAATCAAATTGACTCTTTGGGCTGTAGAGCTCTGCTGGAGATATCGTCCATTAATAAGCATACTAAAAGTTATAATTAAACCTAGCCAGAAAAGAAGAAAAATAGAATCCCAGTGATGTACCATAGTTCTATCCAAGGTGACACCAGGTAAGTATTTCTAAAAAAGTTCAAAAAGTCAATGAGTTTCTGTTTGTGTGATTTTTTGGCTGGCGCCGTTTCTGGCTCGCTTGGATCCAGTGAAAACGTATCAAAGTTCATGAAATAGCCAGAAGCAGTTCGATCAATTGTTGGAATTGCATCGGGATTCGTTGAAATCGGACTTTGCTCTTGACGAGGCATGTTGACATAGACGTCTGTAGTCGGTCTGATTACAACTTGGTTGTTAAGTTGATTTTCTTCTTGTTAAAGTGGAACGATTTCCATAGCATTGTTGCTTAGTCCTTCATTTCGTACAGGTGGCTCTTCAAAAGTGATGAGTCTTTCTGTTTGAACTTCTTGGATTGTAGCGAGAGGAGGGTGTCTGCTACTGTGGAGTCCACGAGGCATACTGTTTAGTATCGGCCACATAGTGTAGTTTGATTAAGTCGATTGAGACAAATCTTTTCTCCTTTTTTCCGGCAAGAGGTGGCAGAAGTACAGTTCTTGTGCCTTGGATTGCTAGGACCGGTACAGCTGTTCTATAGGATGGTCCAAATTCTTTCTTGTCTGCAATCTTCTCTCTGACCAGATCCCCAACTTTTGGGATCCAGACAGGTCTTGTTGTTACTGCCTTGACTTCCTCAGTGGCGGTCTGTTTTAAGTGGACATTGCTTTGTTGTGTCCTGGATTAATTTAGATCCTGTAAAACAGCCAAACGATCATGGATATCAAATGGTTTCTCATCCGCCACTGTGCCTTCACAATCAAGATCAGGTACCCACATTCTTGTCCCAAATAGGACCTCGTAAGGAATGACACCCCCTAGAGAGCTTCTTGGCTGATTGTTTATTGCTCTTTGGACCCCATAAAGGCGATCGACCCATCTACCGCCCTTGCCTAATACCCTAGCTGTTAAAGATTGCTTTAAGTCATGGTTTTTCCTCTCCACCACCGAATTTCCCTCAGGATGGTATGGAGAGGAGTACCGCAATGCTACGCCCATTCCTTCCATGGCCTCTTTGTAAGCCCGAGAGCTAAACGCCGGGCCACGGTTAGAATGTAACGTGCCAACTGTGTATGTGCCGATAAAGACTCGGAAATCATTTATAACAGTTAGAGCGTCAGCACAGTGCTGAGGCCAAACCCATAGGAATCTAGAGCAGGAATCCACTGCAACCATGATATATTTCTTGGCCCCATCCGATTGTAGGGGTCCGCAGTGGTCCAAATACACACATGCGCGAGGTTTGTCTGATTTTAGTAATGGTGTCTGCGCTGGGCGTGTTACGGTGGAGCCTTTCATCTGCTGGCAGATGTCGCACTTTAAGACATAGTCTTTGCTCTGCTTGGTTAACCCTGGCCACCAGTAGCGCTGTTTCAGTAAATAAATAGTTGCAGTGATGCCTGTATGCGCAGAACCCAAACCCTTGTGTGCTGCTAGAATTAAGCCTTGCCTACGATCCATATTTGGTATTACTCTATCCCCCACTCCAGGAATCTGAGCATATGGAATGTTTTGTGCATCTAACTTGTAGGAGTACTTGAGTGGACATTTTTTAGGTACTGCTGTGCTGCCTTTGCGTGAAGCATTGACAGCTACCAAGATCTCGCTGTCTTTTCTCGTTTTTGAACAAGTGACTGCAGCTACGGATGCTGTGCGTACAGCCCCCTTTGCGGCTTCATCAGCCAATGAATACCCTTCAACGTGAACGCCATCACGCTGATGACTCAGTGTATGTATCACGTGAGCCCTTGGTAGTTCGTTTCTCAACTCCACTACCTGTTCCCATAGCATTTTATGCTTAATTGGGCCACCTTTTGCGTCTTTAAACCTGTTTTGTTCCCAATGATGTAAATATTCATTGTATGACTGTACACAGTAAAAGGAATCACACACAATTAGTGTGAGGAATTCGTGTTCCATATTTACCAGTGCCAGTATTAGTGCTTTTAATTCTGCCAACTGAGCCGTGCAGTCTCCTAGAGATTGCGTTTTAGTGCAACTTGGATGGAACTTTCCATCGCGCATGCGACCTTTAATAATTGCACATGCTGCGCTGTAAGCTTGCTTACTCCCTATGGCCGGTTGAGCAGATCCGTCAGTGTAAATAATGTATTCATACTGATCTAGAGGCAAAATCTCATTTGGAAGAGGATATTCTTGTTCGTATTGCAGAAATGCTTGTGATTTTAAACTTGGATCAAATCTGTATTCAACATCCGTTGCAGTAAGAGAATTAGCCCATTGTATCCATCTGGGATGTAAGGCTTTCACATTTGGAATGCTAGCCTTTGTAACAGCCTCTAAGGCTGGTACTGGGGTCACGACTATTATGCGCTTTCCCTGAGCCAGGGCTCTTTCTCTTGCTACAGCGGTCTGCACTGCTGTCAGGATTTTTTCTGTTGAAGTGAAACGCAACTCTGCGTTTGTGTACAGGTGTGATTTGTATGCGATTGGTACCGTTTCGCCTTCATTGAAAGTTAAATAAGTGTACCCGCATTGACCCGCTATTACTCAGATCACTAAGTTGCGTAGTTTACGCGTGTCTGTAAATGTTTTGAAGCTATCATGTCTTCCTGTAGTGAACGTAGGATATTGGTATGTTCCTGTGTCCATTGTCTGACTGAAAAATCAGGTTTTATTAAGTCGTAGAAAGGCTTTACTCTTTCTGTGTAATCCAAAATGTATGTTCGACCAAAATTTAGGAATCCCAGAATTTTGTAAATTCTTTAATGATTTTGGAGGTTGGAGCAGTGCACACTTTTCTAAAAAGTTAGCTGCTACGCTTTTTCCTTCATTTGACAGCTCATATCCCAAAAACAGGACATTGAGATGGGCAATTTTTGATTTTTTTAAATTAAATTTATAGCCCTCCGAGGCGAATCCCATAATAATGGTGCTCACCCTGGTCAAGTGCCTCGGTAAGTCATCGTCCGTCAGACAAATATAATCTACATAGGACAATGCTTCTTCATCCAAATTTTGGAGTAACTCTGTTACCCTTGCTGAAAACAACCCCGGGCTATTCTTATACCCTTGGGGCAAACAACAAAATTGCCGTTGGGACCCTAGCGCTGAGAAAGCGGTCAAATACCTGCTTTCAGGCACTATATTTTGGCAGAAAAATCCATTTTAGATATCAAGTGTTGTTTTGTATTTTTGTCGCACAATGTTATTCATTAATGCAGCACTGTGTGCATTTTGAACTGCAAATGTCTTTGTGCAAGTGTTTACATGTCTGTAATCTAAAACTAAACGATATGTGTTGTCAGGCTTTGATACGGGGAACAAAGGATTGTTCATTGGTGAGGTGCAATTTTGGAGGTTGGAGCAGTGCACACTTTTCTAAAAAGTTAGCTGCTACGCTTTTTCCTTCATTTGACAGCTCATATCCCAAAAACAGGACATTGAGATGGGCAATTTTTGATTTTTTAAAATTAAATTTATAGCCCTCTGAGGCGAATCCCATAATAATGGTGCTCACCCTGGTCAAGTGCCTCGGTAAGTCATCGTCCGTCAGACAAATATAATCTACATAGGACAATGCTTCTTCATCCAAATTTTGGAGTAACTCTGTTACCCTTGCTGAAAACAACCCCGGGCTATTCTTATACCCTTGGGGCAAACAACAAAATTGCCGTTGGGACCCTAGCGCTGAGAAAGCGGTCAAATACCTGCTTTCAGGCGCTATATTTTGGCAGAAAAATCCATTTTAGATATCAAGTGTTGTTTTGTATTTTTGTCACACAATGTTATTCATTAACGCAGCACTGTGTGCATTTTGAACTGCAAATGTCTTTGTGCAAGTGTTTACATGTCTGTAATCTAAAACTAAACGATATGTGTTGTCAGGCTTTGATACGGGGAACAAAGGATTGTTCATTGGTGAGGTGCAATTTTCTATCACCCCCTGGTATTCAATTTGATCTTGGATCTTCCTGACTTGTTTCTTAGCTTCCTGCTCTATAGGGTATTACCTTTGAGCATTTGGTGAAACTTTTAACGGGATCACGTGGTGGGTTGAATCCTCATCCCAACCAGCATGATTGTTGTACAATGCTGGAGCTAGGGCAACCGCCCACTCCTGCGCATATGCATGTTTAAAATGTATGGGAACGAGATAGGAAAATGCTGGAAAAATTACCTTTTCTCCCTTAGGGCACTCCATGACGAATGCTGGCGGCCAGTCTTGCTCTGCTAATAGGATGTCATATCCAGATGACAGATTTTTCCAAAATAGACCCTTAATTTTTTGGGGCTTGTCCCCCTCCATCCGGAGTGTTATCTCATGTAACTTATGTGGGACACTTACCCGAGTATCAGGTGTTTCCACCGTGATATACTCACTCAACTCCGCTGTCAACAGAAATTCCTTCAGGTTCTGGCGAGCTATTGTTACTTCTGCCACGCTGTCTAGCATCGTCAGAGCCCATTCCCCGTTCAGAAGCGGTGTCCTCAGAATTCTGGTCATGTCTGATCTTGAGACCTGCTACCTTCTTCTTTTTGAACTGAGGTTTTGTTTTTTGTTTATCTTCTTTTTTAGGTGCGTAGTCCACAGCGTGTTGCGTGTCTCTTGCCTTTGTACTCTCCTCTGACCGTCCTTCCCTCTCGGAGTTTTTTGATGCACCCTGAAAGGAACAACAGGAACATGTATTAGTATCCTGATACCTGTCAGGTTTTTTAATATTATCCCTATTCCTGAGATTATACCTCCTTTCAGAGGGCTCCTGTTGAGGAGACCTGCCTCTGGATTGAGATCTGCTGTCTTTAGACTTTTGTTGTTTTTTATTCTCCCACTTCTTTTTAGAGGAAGTAGGTGTCTGCTTTGTAGTGTCCTTTTCAGGACTGCCCACCAGTTGTGGTTTTAATGCTTTCCCACCTAGACTGTCTCTGCCTAGTTCTGCATATGCAGTTTCAATTATTTTGGGTAGTTCGTGTGGTTGATCTACTGGACTGAACTCCCTTAGGCGTTGGCGGATCGCTACTGAAGCTGCTTCCTCCTTAATGTTAGCTAGTATTATGGCTGATACCTGGTCAAAGTTATTTAGTAACTTCATCCCTAAGTTAAGGGCAGGCTCTGCTCCGTACTCATTTTGTATCTGTCTCAATACGTCAGGTACTACTGCTAATGACGGGATACCATGCGTTCTGGTATATATGGCAGCAAAGATTGTACCCCAAGAGGCACAATCCTCTATTTGTGGTGTGATCCCCATGGGCAAGCAGATTGTTAGTTTTCTGTGTTTATCACAGGTGGTAGTATTCGGGAATACCGCCTCAAGCTGAGTTATTTTCTGAGCTATCCAGAATGGTATTTGTTTGCGTTTTGCGGGCATTTTGCCCATTACCACGTGTAATGTTTGAGGAGTAATTTTATATCCTGTACCCTGAGCTGGAGTACTATTTGCTGCACCTGGTGCAGGTTGGATTGTTAAAGTCCTCATAACAAATTGTGTCAGGTTTCTGTAGATTTTAATTAAATCTCTGTGTTGTATGAGTAAGTCTGGCTGTGTCATTGTGCCAATGTCAGGATGCAGTGTGTAAGCAGCTAGTATCGGCCATGTGGCCCCGTCTCCTCAGAGCGGGCCTAATCTTACTCTTCTTCGTACATAGGGTAGGGAGCCATTAAACCAGTAATAATGTTCCTGGTAAGTGAGTGGAATCTCTATGTCCTCAAACGGAGCGTATTCCGGTGGTGCATCTCCTTCTATATAGTAGTGAAATGTCTTTGTTATTGCATTTGCTGCTGGGAGTGTAACCCATGAATAGAATACTTCTGTTTTCTTTGATTAGTGTGCCTCAATCACGAAAACTACAATGCCACCCTTGGCTTGTAAGCCATTTTCTAATAGTCTTATGGTGACTGTCCTTCTGAATTTTGGTGCAATCTGTATTGCATCCTCAGGATCTTCCTCGTCGTCTGAAGGGGGCAGTGGCATTTGTAGAGGATCTAAGACCGCGGTAGTCATCGTGTATAGAACACAGACTAATGTTTCAAAGAAACTTTGATAAGGTTTTAGGCACAATTTTAGGAACACTATGTCCTTTCAAGCTTGAATAACCAACAGCCAATAAATAGTATTTTCGTACTACTAGGCTGCAGCGGATTTTGTGCCCACCCTCTCCAGACGTCTCTGGGGTTTTGTGAGTAGGATCTCTGAGAATAGCATGACTGAACTACTCAGATTCTACTGTTAAATAAGTAACCAACCCACGTTGGGCGCCATGTCGTGTAGTTCCTCTAGTACCCATGCAGGACCTGCGTGTTTGGATAACATAAACTGTGGGCTTGGTGTTTGACTGACTCTATGCACCCCCACCGCGTATGTTAGCCGGATTTGCATTAGCTAGTTCACAGTGCCTCTAGAATCTCCTCTTATCGGGAGAGATTAATTTCTGGCAACCTTAGAACATGACAACCCTGATCCCTCAGAATCGTGGAAACAATGTTCTACTTTTCGCTCAGTCACTCGTGCTTACTTATTCGGTTTGTCTCAGAGAGTTACACAGAATAAACAGTCTGGGCGTTTCAATAAGTATTTATTGAACAGTTGTTATTCTGGTGTAGAATATATGTGCTGCAGCAACCAGCAAACAATAGCAGAGATATATTATCAGCAGTACGATAAAAGTGAAGGGATAGAACAGTTCTACCATATTGCAATAATCATGAATACATACATGAATATAAAAAGCATTATGAAAGTGCGCGTACTCCTACGATGCCTAACTAGATGTACCTGAGTGTACCTAGCATATGTGTAGGTCTAAAATCCTAAGAGCCGAGAATCCTTCTAGGATTTAGTCGAACCCCCATACCTGAATAGAGAGAGTGTGGGACCCCGTCCTGGTCTCGAGTTGGACACCCTGCAAGGGTTTTGTTAGACCGCTGTCAGCTGGAGCGAATGCATGCAGGAGCCTCAGCGTCTCTAGTCAGTGTGTCAGCATGGAAGTCTCGGTTCCCTCTATCTTACCATGGCAAGATGTGGTGTATTTATACCCTAAAGTGTCTCCTCCCTCAGTATGGTTTGTATTGGTCTTTGTTAGACATGAGGAAGACGTCAGGGGTGAACTTTGTACATACATATTATGCGGGAGATGTAGCTGGTGAATGCTCATGCATAATTTATGAGTACATTGTAGGCCTGTGTTTGGGAAAAACCCTGCAGTGTTCTAACCACAGACTAGATAACGTTCAACCCTCAGAGCTCGTTGTGTACTGTAGGAACTAATGTAGGTGAAAGATCATGCCTATATTAGAACATAGGAGATCATGACTATAATAGGGCATAGACGATTATGGCCAAAATAGGGCATAGACTACTATGACCATAATAGGGCATATGCGAATATGACCATATACGGCATTTATGAACGCCTCTATATTAGGGCCTCTATATGAAACATAACAGCCCGAACTGCCAGGCCAGGTCCTCCCTGGACTGGAAACAAGCATCCTAGGACCGGTTTCGAGGTTTCACCCCTCATCAACCAGGATAGCTTGACTCCAGTGGCATGGAGAGCACGGGACCCACGTCTGGGCATACCCGTCCCACTCGGCGTGACAAATGCAAAAAGAAAAATTGATGGACAGAATGCAGAACAATGTCATACATTTACCCCAGTACAGAGATCTGGGCCTAAATCCATCGTTTTTTTGCTCACCATGCCATTCCAGTTTGAACCCAGCCATATGCAAATCAGTCTTGACCCTGTGCCTCATGGGAACAGTCCAGCCCGAACTGCCTGGCCAGGTCCTCCCTGGACTGGAATCAAGCATCCTAGGACCGGTTTCGGGGTTTCACCCCTCATCAGCCAGGATAGCTTGACTCCAGTGGCATGGAGAGCACGAGATCCACGTCTGGCATACCTGTCCCACTCAGGGTGACAAATGCAAAAAGAAAAATTGATGGACAGAATGCAGAACAATGTCATACATTCACCCCAGTACAGAGATCTGGGCCTAAATCCATCGTTTTTTTGCTCACCATGCCATTCCAGTTTGAACCCAGCCATATGCAAATCAGTCTTGACCCTGTGCCTCGTGGGAACAGTGCAGCCCGAACTGCCAGGCCAGGTCCTCTCTGGACTGGAAACAAGCATCCTAGGACCTGTTTCAGGGTTTCACCCCTCTTCAGCCAGGATAGCTTGACTCCAGTGGCATGGAGAGCACGGGATCCACGTCTGGGCATACCCGTCCCACTCGGGGTGACAAATGCAAAAAGAAAAATTGATGGAGAGAATGCAGAACAATGTCATACATTCACCCCAGTACAGAGATCTGGGCCTAAATCCATCGTTTTTTTGCTCACCATGCCATTCCAGCTTGAACCCAGCCATATGCAAATCAGTCTTGACCCTGTGCCTCATGGGAACAGTCCAGCCTGAACTGCCTGGCCATGTCCTCCCTGGACTGGAAACAAGCATCCTAGGAACGGTTTCGGGGTTTCACCCCTCATCAGCCAGGATAGCTTGACTCCAGTGGCATGGAGAGCACAAGACCCACGTCTGGGCATACCTGTCCCATTCAGGGTGACAAATGCAAAAAGAAAAATTGATGGACAGAATGCAGAACAATGTCATACATTCACCCCAGTACAGAGATCTGGGCCTAAATCCATCATTTTTTTGCTCACCATGCCATTCTTTGAACCCAGCCATGTGCAAATCAGTCTTGACCCTGTGCCTCGTGGGAACAGTGCAGCCCAAACTGCCAGGCCAGGTCCTCTCTGGACTGGAAACAAGCATCCTAGGACCCGTTTCAGGGTTTCACCCCTCATCAGCCAGGATAGCTTGACTCCAGTGGCATGGAGAGCACGGGATCCACGTCTGGGCATACCCGTCCCACTCGGCGTGACAAATGCAAAAAGAAAAATTGATGGACAGAATGCAGAACAATGTCATACATTCACCCCAGTACAGAGATCTGGGCCTAAATCCATCTTTTTTTGCTCACCATGCCATTCCAGCTTGAACCCAGCCATATGCAAATCAGTCTTGACCCTGTGCCTCATGGGAACAGTCCAGCCCGAACTGCCAGGCCAGGTCCTCCCTGGACTGGAAACAAGCATCCTAGTACCATTTTCGGGGTTATACCCCTCATCAGCCAGGATAGCTTGACTTCACCCAATTCCTAAGGCTGATGATTTAATTGACAGGGTTGGAGAAGTCAAATATCTGAGTCCATTTGATTTTACATCTGTGTACTGGCAGATAGGTCTGACTCCAGGAGTAAATGAAAGTTCTATATATTCAACCCCAGAGGGGTATTATCAGTTTGCTGTGATGCCTTTTAGGCTGAAGAATGCACCTGCCACTTTCAGAGGTTGTTGATGTAAGTCCTTGCTGGTTTGGAATCCTACAGTGCAGCTTATCTAGATCATACTGCTGTCTTTAGCTCCACCTGACAGGATCACCTGATCTTCCTTGGGAACGTTTTTGAGGCTCTGACAAGTGCTGGCCTCACTATCAAGGCAAGCACATGCCAGATAGGGCAGGGGAAGGTTATATGTCTGGGCCACCTTGTGGGTGGAGGGGATCAACAATTACAACCGAAGATCCAGACCATTCTGGACTGGGTGGCTCCAACTACCCAGACTCAAGTCAGGGACTTCCTTGGCTTGACTGGGTGCTATAGGAGGTTTGTGAAGGATTACACCACCATTGTGACACCCCTCACAGAACTGATCTACAAAAGGATACCCAAAAAGGTGAACTGAACAGTGTGCTGTCAAAAGGCTTTTGACACTCTGAAGGAAGCAATGTGCTCTGCACCTGTTCTGAAAGCTCCAAACAATTCATTGTGCAGACTGATGCCTCTGAACATGGGATAGGAGTGGTCATATGCCAAATAAATGACCAAAGTCAAGACCAGCCTGTGGCTTTCATCAGTAGAAGGCTACTCCCCAGGTAACAGCATTGGAGTGCCATTGGGAGGGAAACCTTTCCTGTGGTCTGGTCCCTGAAAAAGCTGACATCATACCTGTTTATCTCTCACTTCCTTGTTCAAACTGACCATAGGCCTCTCAGATGGTTAACGCAGATGAAAGGTGAAGATCACAAACTGCTCAGGTACTCCATATCACTGCAGGATATGGACTTTGAAGTGGAACACAGACCTGGGACTGCCCATGCAAATGCAGATGAACTTGCAAGATTCTTCCAGTTAGACGATGAAGACTCACCAGTGGAAGATTAGTCTCATCCTCTTTCGGGGAGTCATGTAGGAAAGTGCCTCATTTGACATGGTTAGCCCTCACTTTCTGCCTGATGTCTGATGTATTTTTTAACTGTAAGTGCACCCGGCCCCTGCTAACCATGGCCCCAGTGGCAGATCTATTTCCCCAAAACTGTACCACGATTGGAACAATTTCATTGGCCTCTGTAAGTCCCTAATAAACGGATCCCCTGGTACCCTGGGCATGGGTACTGAGGAGGGTCCTCTGGGGCTGCAACACTGGTTGTGCCACCCCAGGGACCCCTCACTAAGGCTATTCACTCTGCCATTGCAGGCTGCATGTCTTGGTGCATAGAAATCTGAATAGTCGACATGGCACACAGCCCTGTGTGCCATGTCTCCTGTACACGCTATATAGGTAAGTCACCCATACTGAAGGCCTTTAGCCCTCAGGCATGTTGCACTATATAGTATGTGTTGGCAAATCAGCATGAGCAGATATGCCCCTACAATGTTCAGTCCATTCTGGGATGTTGTAAGTGCACAGAGAAGCCATAAAGTATACATGGGCTGGATACTTGTCAACACAAATCTTTCCTAGCTCCATGATGGCTTCACTGATTTCTGAGATGTTTGGTACCAATCATCTTATCTTAATAAATACTCACTGATGCCAGTGATGGAGGTATTAATACATTCACACATGAGACCCTTTTAGAGGGTCATCTGAAAACCTACCAAGCACTGGTGTGGTTCCTGACTTGCTTTTCACCAGCCTGCCACTACGAGACATGTTTCTGACCTCATGTGTTGAGAGCCAACAAAGCCTGCTCTGAGCGGGGGTGCATCACGTTTTCTCCAGGACAGGATGGCCTTCCTAGGCGGGAAGCTTCAAAGTCAATGCTGCCTTTGAAATCCAACCCAGGAACCTCCAGATAGTGGGGAAAGCCAAGCCTCCTTTCCTGCTCCACTTTTGGAGGACCCCTGAGTTAAGATTGTGTAGTTCGCTCTTTGTTTTTCATAGGAAACTCAAAACCTGGCTCTTTTAAACCCTGTCAGCTGCAGCAGCTGTGTCTCTGTTCCTGGTACCTTATTGTAGCGTAGCGCTGGGAAACCTTTGGTTGGGTAGCCATGCACTGTACACATCTGAATAATAATAATGATAATGCATGTTTCACACCACAGAGGATCAGCGGACCTGTAAGATCAATAGATAAAATCTGATTGTCTGCCTCAACAGCAACATGTTGCAGAAGCCATTTTAGCACTCGGGCCCTGTGTCCTGTGTCCTGAAAAAGTATAAAAATATGTAGGGGCAGGGTAGGGATACCCTTATCCTCTAGGCCTGGTGGGGCACACAAAGTACTATTTTTTAAACAGTACAGCAGGTTCACTTTTTGTAAAATCAAATCCCGTAGGCTGGGCCAGAGCCTGTGAGGTCTGTGCATTGGTTGTATTTTACAGGAAGGGTATTTACCCCCATGCTAGAGACTTTTGAAAGACCTGGGCCCCATCTCCTGAGCATGATGGCTTGTATATGGAGAGGCGGTGTGTGGACCCTATCCCTGTGCCTTGTGAATTCCATGGGGACCACATATCCTGGGCCATGATGTATTACAGTGTCCCGGGGATCCCATCCCCTGGGGCACTGTAGATTGCTCCCTCCCAGCAGGGGCAGAAAGCAAACCTGCTCCCAGCAGAGTGGGAGCCAAACACTGCATCGGAAAGAGCAAAGGAAAAGCTGCTCCTACACATGCACAAGCAAAACAGTGAAGTCAGTTCCCACAGCCACCCTTGATGGGTGCTGGCTGGGAAGCAGGCATGCCCTCGGGGGACAAGCGCCTCCTTCTGTGACACCGGGCCTTTCAATATTGTGATTGCCCCTGGTGGGACTGGAGCACCCACCCAAAAAATAGAAAATTGCCGGCTTCCACCTGCTCCCGAGATGGGTGATGTCAGGGGAGGCAGCTGATCCACGGGGGCCATGGGCCTCCCCCAGCAGCCCCCAATGTTTTTAAGTGAGAGATGGCACTAAAATATAAAAATAAATGCTTTCATTTCTCCTCGTCTTTTCCTCTTTCTATGCATGCTGCAGTGTAGGCACCCTTGCAAAATGATGCAAGGGTCTCTGCAATGGTGCATGGTTGCTGTTTGTGCGCTGGTGCAGGAGAGAAGGACAGGAATGCGCCATATCTATGGTGCATTCCTGCCCTTTTATTTTGATGCATGGTAAGCAGCAGGAAGTCTTGCTGCGCTGCCGTGCATCAAAATATTGTAAATTAGGGCCAGAGGATTTAACAACTGTGCTTCCACCTTTCTAACCAGAGCTCTAAGCTACAGGAAATCAAACTACAGACAATGCAGAAGGTGGCTTCCTCAAAGAACTGGTTTGGGGGAGTCTCCAGTTTATAAGGCAGAAATAAATCGCCATCCTAGAAACAATTTTAGTGATATTTATAATGAAGGTTTAAGTTTGCCTAAAAATGCAATATTTACTATTTTGGAAAATGTCCCATTGTAGGAGGCTGGCTTAGTATATGGTGCACACTTATTTAAGTGATGCACCTTGCACTAATCCAGGCAACCCTTATGGAGATTTTAGTTGTCTTTGATAACCATAGATAGCTCTAAAAGTGGTAGCTGTGGAGAACAGCCTTCAGACTTATCTTGAAGGTGTGTTAAGCAGATTGTTTTGCCAGTTTAATCTTATGGTGTAAGTTAAATACTAGAGAAACACACAGTGTTTATATAAAAATAGTTATTTTTATTATACAACACTCACTAACACATTGGTATATCTCCTACCCGGAGATATTAACACAATACACCGAAATACTTCTTTTGCAATAAGGTAAGTAGCCACAGAGGCTGTGTGCAGAGTAGAAACACAGCCCCATGACCAATGGAAGTCAAAGGAGAAGTCACATCTGCAGTTTTGCAGAAAAAGGACCCTTCCCAGAGGACCCTGAAGAGTTCCCTTGGAGGACGGAAGGTTGGAGAGCCAACACACCCATTAATGCCCCAAGAACCAGGTTACCTACACCAGGAAAGCCAGGTGCATAGGGGTGAAGAGACGTCGGAAACCTCCGTAGACGACAATGGAAGACTTGGAAAAATGTGCCTCTGGAGAAAGAAGAAGAAGTCCGATGGAATTGTTAGAATAGAAAAATTCATGTTTGCGCATTGGTCTTTGTATGTTAGCATTCGCGGCACCATTTTCTATGTCAGCGCTATTTTGAGTTACAATCGAAACGTATTCTTCGCTATTTCCGAGAAAAGGCCTATGTTGAGTTGTGTGTCTCCAAGGCTAAGTTTTGTTTCACTAATGAATAAACTGTTCTTATTAGGGCATACCTTGCCTTTAGATAGAGGCCTTCTCCCACTTGTCTAGTGGCGGGCACGAGCAGAGCCACCTTGAGTAGTACATAGGATGTGCTCGGCCTCAGAATCGAAACTTATTTCCTGTACTTCACTGTTATGCTGCATCTGCTTGGAAAATTCCACAGAGTGCGTGTCTTAATTGGTTTTGAAATGCATATAATGTATCTTTATGCTTGCTGAAGTTAGTCCCTCTGCAGCACTCCTAAGCGACTGGGCAGACTGGGCTCCACTCTGATTGTACCTGAATAAATAGATATTGGTTTGTATTCTGTAATTGTAATTGTAACATAAACTTATATAGCGCAAAAACTGTCACCCTACGGGTATCCTGGCGCTGCGACTTACCAAGTTGTCACTGGACAAAACAGATAGCCTATTCGCTGATTTAGAGAGCTCATTTTACTCATCCCTAGGGAAGAGCCAAGTCTTTAAGCTTTTTCTGAATGGGAGCAGAGATTTAATTTGTCTGATGTTCAGGGGAAGATCATTCCAGAGTCGTGAGGCTACTACACCGAATGCTCTGCCACCCGTCCTGGTCTTCTTAAATCTAGTGGTGGTTACCAGACTTGCACTGGAAGAACGGAGATTTCTCCCCGGAGTGTACCAGGTGAGTTTCTCCTGCATGGGCATTGGACCCAAACCATGTACTGCTCTGAACACAATACAGAGGGATTTAAATTGGATTCTCTCCTTGATGGGTAACCAGTGGAGGTCCTTTAGAGCTGCAGTCGTTGACGACCTGCGCTGCCTATTTAACACCAGTTTGGCTGCTATGGACTGGATCCTCTTCAGCTTCAGTAGCACTGACTGTGGTGCTCCCAAGTACAGAGAGTTGCAGTAGTCCAGTCTACTTAAAATTATACTCCTCACTACTAAGGGTCTAGTAGCAATAGGCAGTAGTGGGAGAATCTGGCGTAGTGCTCTTATCAGGGAGAAGCAAATACTAACAGTTTTATTGACTTGTGACTCCATTTGAAGGTTATCATCCATTAAAACCCCCAGGTTGCGTACTGTTCTTGCTGGAACCAGTGGTTTGTCCATAGGGGTGAGTCTGAACTCAGCCGGCAAAGGCCGCGTCATTTTGGCCGTAGAACAGTATACTACCTCCGTTTTTTCTCCGTTAAATTGTAAGGAGTTTGTCCTGAGCCGTTCTCTACTGTCCTACCGACTCTTCATTTGGTATGGAAAGCTTAGAGGTGGTCGTGAGTGACCCAGGTGACCTAATTGGGCCACTTCCTTCAGTTGGTGCCCAAACAGGGACTCCTTCGGGTGAGTGACCCATCCCCTTCCGCGGGCAGGGGGGAGGTCGAGGCCATCGTTGGATCGGACTGACGGTTCAGGGATCCCTGTATGAGGAGCATTGATTGCTCGCAGCTGCCCCTTCCGTCCTGCCGGATGGTGCCTCGCCCAGCAGTCATCCCGACTAGAGTCCTAAACGGCGAAACCCTTGGATCTGACTGTTTGGTCTGAAGAGTCGGCAGTGGAGAATTAGTTTGCTTGACCTGCATATAACAGGTGAGTTTGTTTTGGTTCTTTGTGGATATGGTACCATTTTGGTTTGAATTTGGTACGGTTTGAGGACCGTCTTTGGGATAAAAGCATTTGCAATTGCTTTGCCAGGCATAAATAGTGAACTTGTTTTCTTTTGAGAATGCCTGGTATCAGTAAACTGTTTTCTTTGTGCTGTTGCTGTTGTTCTGCAGATGCTCAATTGGAAGAAGCTCAGCTGGCGCCTCCAGAAGGCACTCCTAATTTTGATATGTATGTGAAGCATGGTCTTGGCCCTATTATGTTTAGTACATTATGGCACAAATATACGAGGGACAATGCCGAGTTGCAGTGGCCGTTAACGGGCACTTTCGATGAACAAAAGATTTGGTATTTACAGGAACAGTTATTCAAAAGACGAAGTAGACAGTCTATGTTAGATTCTCTCAGAACATGGCAGAAAGCAGCTAGGCAGAGACGATTGAAGACGGAGAAGGAGGCGCGGAAAGGGAAGATGCAGACACTGACTCAGAAAGCTGTAGCATATGAGAGAGAGAAACAGGAGAAGGGAGTTGAATGTGAAGATAGGAGATTTCGATTGCATGTTGATAAATCTTATTTGGCTCAGGAGGAAATTGATACGTTTGTGGAAGAATTGTTAGACACCCGCCCCCATATGCCCCGCAATGGATATAGCCCACTGTACTTGTGCAATCACAGCCACCTGTTACAGCTGTTCCCACTGTCCCTGTATCAACTGCTGTGGTCTCAACGGCTGTGGCTTTGGCTCCTCCTCCTCCTTCTTTGCCTTCACCGTCTGTGGCAACTGTGACTGTTAGCACACCAAGCAGACCTATTGTTTCGGCATCCCTATCTCCAGCTCTCTCTCCCCCGGTACACCCGCCTGCGACTATCCTACACGGTGCTTCTGTTGCTTCTCCATCCTTGATGGTTCATTTCCCAGCATTATTGGGTCCTGAGATGCCAACACGTGAATTTGAGGATAGAGATTTGACAAAATTTAAGGAGCGTATGGGCCCTTTTGTACGGTGGGGGATGAGGAGAAGAAGGTAGTAGCTAATCAGGCTGCGCAGTGGGGTTGTAATCCCATTTACAGTGTGGAGGATGTTTGGGGTGTGATGAAAGATTATGAGCCTTTTATACAGCAGCATGCTCTTAAACATATGTCCTCTATGTTGATTAGCCTTCGGCAGCAAAATTTTGGGGACGGCGCGCCACAACTTTTACTCGATATTAGAAATCCCGTGTATGCCAGTGGTTTTGACCACCCAGGCCAAGTTTTTAGGAACATTACCACGTTTGTTGCCTATATGGGCAGGTTGCATGAGAAGAGTCCTACCATGGTATCTCAGATTCCGATGCGAGAAGTTCATCTCATATATCACCCAGAGATACCAGAGTTAACGGATCAGCACTGTGATGTTACTCAAGCGGGTGTAGTGGGCCGTTTCCAGGAACAATGGGTTTATACTCCGTAGAAAAGAAGTGAGGGCTTATCCCTTAAGACTCATTTGCCCGATCCTAGGAAAAATACTACTGCTTATTATAAAGAACTGACTGAAGCTGCCTCTTCGATGGTAATGACTCTTGCTGATATTGAAATGTTTTTTGGTCTTCTTGTTCCGGTTGATATCTGGAGGCAGGTTCATACTCAAGATCATGCTGCGGAGTTGGGTGGTACATGGGATCAAATTAAAGCATGGGATCAGGAAAGAAAGCCAGGTGATAAGCCCCGAGCAGAGATACTTGCTTTGCCAGGCCGCATCATTACATATATGCATTCTCTTATTCCTCCGAAGAAAGTAAGTTGGGAAAAGTTGACGGCGTGCCGACAAAAGAAAGATGAGAGAGTGTCTGATTTCTTTACCCGGTTTGAGGATACATTTTTGGATTACAGTGGCCAGGATATGTCTTTTGAAGGAGGTATGCAGTTGTTTGTCAAAAGGTTTGTTTCTAATTTTCTTCCCGAAATTGCGACTCGTTTACAGGCTTCTGAAAGTACCTGGTCCACCTCTTCCCCTTCTGTTATTTTGAATATGGCTCAATATTTTGAACATCGGGACCAAGAGGAGAAAGAGAGGATGGAGAAAAAGCATAAGGATTTGAAGACGAAGGTATTGTTGCAACAGGCATTTAGAGGGAATGGTAGAGGACGTGGTGGTCCTGCCCGACAACTTCCACGCACTAGTAGGCAGCCAAATATGACGCCTTTGGGGCCGAATCAGTGTGCATATTGTAAGGAGGAGGGTCACTGGAGTAGCGAGTGTCCCGTGCTTTTGCAGAAGGTGGCGGTCCCTAGAGAACGAGGTTCTCATGGACTGGGTCTTGGAGCTGGTGGGGCTGATAGGGCTCAGAACGCTGCAGCCTCACAGGGTCGTTCTGATAATAACTACTTTGATGACCCCCACGATGGGCAGTACTACCATGATGACTATGATATGGATGTAGCGACAGGAATGTCTTACAGCTAGGACAGCCAGGGACAGAGTGAGGGACCAGTTCCGATACCTGTAGACCAGCGTGGTCCTTATGTAACAGCAGAACTGCAAGGTTTGACTAAGGAATTTTTGGTGGACACAGGTGCGACAAACAGTTCTGTTTCTAGAAATATGGTCCCTGGGGCGGCTCTGTCTGGCCATAATAAAGTTTCGGTAGGTTTTTCAGGTGTACCGGTTGTGAGCCCCATTTCAAGACCCCTTGCATTGACTATTGGTCCTTTCACTGTGGATTCTCCATTTGTGCTGACATCTAATTGTGGTGAGAATTTGATGGGTTTGGATTTGTTGAAGAAATTGCATGCCACTACTTATTGTTCCCCGGCAGGTGTCTATATGACAATGGGCCCAGATGTAGTAGGTGTTAAACAGTGTTTGTCCAAGGATGCGCCTCTTCCTGTTGAATTTGCTGAGGTGCCACCCACTTTGTGGGCGACAGGTGATACAGATGTAGGGCTGTTGCATATACCACCGGTCTCGATACAGGTCAAAGACAATGCTATTTTGCCTCGTATTCCTCAGTATGAAATACCACAGGCAGGAGAGCGAGCCTTATCGCAAATTATTCAGATAATAGTCCCATTATTCCGATTCTCAAACGGGCACCCTTGGGTTCTCCTGATGATCAAGAAGAAGTTTACCGTTTTGTGATTGATTTGCACGAAGTTAATAAAATAGTGATTCCCCAGTTTCCAGTGGTTCCAGGTATTACCACACTTTTGACTATAATTCCTTCTACTGCCAAATTCTTTTCTGTGATTGATTTGAAAAACGCATTTTTTAGTATTCGTATTCAGTCAGATAGCCAGTACTTGTTTGGGTTTACACTAGCTGGCAGAAGCTTTAGATACTGTCGAACTCCTCAGGGCTATACTGAGAGTCCAAGTATTTACAGTCAGGCTTTAAAGAGTCAGTTGGATTCCCATACGTTTCCTGCAGGTAATGTATTGGTGCAGTATGTTGATGACCTCCTTATTGCTTCTGATACAGAGCAGGGTTGTAAAGACAGTACAGTTAGATTATTGTTGCATTTGGCTCAACATGGCCATAAAGTTTCTCTTTCTAAATTTCAGTATTGTCGACTGGAGGTCACCTACTTAGGTCACCTACTGTTGAAGGAGGGTAGGAGGTTGACCCCCTGAGCACATCAGTTACATTGTTAAAATGCCTATTCCACAGACTCAGAAAGATGTGCGTGCTTTTATAGGTATCACTTTCTACTGTCGGCAGTGGATACCTAATTACTCCCTACTAATCAAACCCTTGCTTGCCTTAACAATGAAAAAAGTGCATGAACCTTTGCCTTGGACGCCTGAATGTCAGCAGTCTTTTGAGCAATTGAAAACTGCGCTTTGTTTGGCTCCAGTACTTGGCACCCCTAATTACGGCAAATGGTTTGTGATGTATGTGCATGAGATGGCTAGTTGTGCGCTTTCTGTCCTAACACAAAAATTTGGAGCTAAGCAACGGTTGTGTGCTTATTTCTCTGCTGTCCTTGATCTAGTCGTGAGAGCCTTCCTAAGTTGTCTAAGAGCGGTCCCCGCCGTGGCCACTTCGATCAGACAATCGGCTGGACTTGTACTGGATACTGACCTCAGAGTCATGGTACCCCATGCTGTGGATACACGTCTGAATAAGACAAAGATACAGCACCTCACCAGTGCACGTATTACTGGCTATGAATTGACATTGTTTGATAAACATATCACGATCAAAAAATGTGCTACTCTGAATCCAGCCCCGTTACTACCCCTCCCTTCCGAGAGTGATGAAGTCAACAAACATGACTGTATCTTCCGGACGGAAGAAGAGACGAAAGGACGGGTAGACTTGACTGACGTTCCCTTATCTGACCCACAAGGGGAACTACATGTTGATGGCTCTTGTTTCAAATTACCAGATGGCACTACAACTGTGGCTTATGCTATTACCACACTGCGTACAGTAGTAGAGACATCACAAGTCCCTCATCAGTCGGCTCAAGCTGCTGAGCTTGCTGCCCTTATTTGAGCTTGCGAATTGAGTGAGGGGCTGGTTGTCAATATCTATACTGACAGCCCGTATGCCTTTGGGTTGCACATAATTTTGGGCGACTCTGGGCTGAGAGAGGGTTCCTTACTTCCCATGGCGCCAGAATTCAGCATGGGCACCTTATATTGAGGCCTTTGTCTGCTTTAACGCTCCCCAAGAAATTGCCCATAGTGAAGTGTAGCGCCCACCGGAAGGTCACCGATGATGTAGATAGGGGAAATGCTTTTGCAGATCAGACAGCTAAGGAAACAGCTCGGACAAAGATGAAAAGAATGTTTGTAGCAGGTCCGGCTAGGTGGGTGCCTGAGGTTTTCATGTTCAAGGACACCCTTGAGAATGTAAAAGAGATACAAAGCGAAGCCACAGTAGTAGAGTTAGCAGTGTGGCAGGAAAGTCCAGCACAATTGAACGATGAGGGATGTTGGATTGATAAGTCAGGGAAGCAGAGATGGATGTTGCCTGATGCATATGTTCTCCCTGTGGTTACGATGGCCCATGGTCCAGCCAATATTAGTGCTAAGGGTATTTGCAAGTTGTTGGACCCTGTATGGCAGAATGACAATATCCCTAAGACAGCTGCACATTTAGTGAAGTACTGTATGGTGTGCTTGATGCACAATCCTGGAAAGGGTACCCCTATACCGCCTGGTAATTTTGCACCGCCCACTTTTCCTTTTGAAGTCCTTCAAATGGACTATATTGAACTAGAGAGATGCAATAATTCGAAGTATGTTTTGGTGGTTGTCTGTGCATTTAGTAAATGGGTTGAGGCATATCCCACTAAAGACAATACAGCCATTACGACTGCAAAGATACTCCTGAAGGAGTTCTTTCCTCATTTTGGCTTGCTCCGATTGATTTGGAGTGATAACGGAAGTCATTTTAATGCAAAAGTGATCCAATTGATTTGTGATGGTTTACACATAAAGCAAAAGTTCCATGCTGCCAATCATCCACAGTCAGTAGGTTTGATTGAGAAGTACAATGGTACTCTCAAGCTCAAACTGGCAAAAATTCAGGAGACCACAGGGTTAAAGTGGCCAGATGCTTTACCGTTAGCTCTTTTGTCAACTAGAATGACAACACATTCTAGGACAGGATTGTCACCGTATGAGGTCGTGTTCAGGTGCCCGACAAATGTCTGGGGCGTCCCGCGACCTCAGCGGTTTTCTGATATTGAGTACCCATTGTTGCTTCATTATCTTGGCCAGTTAACAGAAAGTTTACGTTCTATTCACCAAAAGGTCCAGGATACCCTGCCAGCTGCACTATGGGGCCCGGGCACGACATTCAGCCTGGCGATTTTGTTTTGATTAAAAACTTCCAGAGGAAGAAAAGTTTGGAGCCGCGTTGGAAGGGGCCGGAACAAGTCCTGTTAGCAACGCCCACCGCAGTAAAAGTCTCTGGCCGTAAGAACTGGATTCACGCGACTCATTGTCGCAGGATTCCTTTGCCCCTGCCGTATGACCAGTGGGAGAAAGATGGAGTAGGGGACTCAGAGTGCGAGACAGTGCCTCAGTTTGTCCCCTTCAGTGATGCCAAACTGACCAGGACACGAACAGACAAGGAAAATGATGACATGTTGAATGTAGCAGTTCCTCCGGAAGTACGAGCTATCCAGGATCCTCTGTTTGTTGACCATTCTGTGCCTAGGGCCACTAGGTACAATTTGCGCCCTCGGCTGGGGGATGGTGCACCAAAAGAGAAGAAAGATTAGTTAGGGTTGGACTGTGTAAGTCAGGACGTACTTTGCTATAGTACCAACGGAGTTAGTTTAGGGTGATGAGAGTTTTGTGCACTGTTTGAACATTGGACAAGATAGATCGAAGTATCCCTTGGGGGTATATTATCCTGGTCAATGTGGGATACGAGCTTAGGACAGAGCAAGCTCCACCGCCGGTGCTCAAGAGCGTCAACATATTGATGGACATTAGGAGCCTGTACCAGTGAGGCTCTGACGGACACTGGGAACTTGCATACTTCCTTGTATTTTGCCCCATTTCATCATTCGTTATGCATCCCTTTGGTAGAATGGTTGCTGAGGAAGAGCAGCCAGTGATTCATGTTGCCCAGCACAATGCAGTGAGGACCCGTAAACAAAAGTTAACATGTATTGCCCTTGTGATTTTGCTGTTAATGTTATGTGGGGTATCATGGGTTTTGGAAAGTGATCAAAGTGTACCCTTACATAGTAAGGATAAGGTTGTTCCTCAAGTCCAAAAGAAAAGAACGGCCCCAAGCAATGTGTTTCTAGATACACACAAGAGGTTCTTTGGAGGGGCATTGGTGGAGAACATGGCGTCTGCCGGTTGAGCAGCCGCGCGTGTCCGTACCTCTTTCCTCTCACCACGATGTTGTAGCTGGATGTCACTCACCTGATCGATTCTCCATTCTTTCTGCCTCTGAAGCTGCGGAGAAGGTCATCGATTCCGTCGCTCACAGAGGGGGCGGATGACCTGGAAGCTGCTCGGCGCCCCCCGCCTGCCCTGCTTCTCACGCTGGTGTACTGCTGCCCTGGAGCTGAGGCACGGCCGCAGAGCGGCGGCCCGCAGCCTCCTCCGGGTCAACAGCGGCAGCGCCAGCATCGGGCGCTTCTTTGGAGCTGCGGGTGTCGAGGCTGGGCAAAAAGACAGTGCTGAGGATACACCGATGGCCCCAGCCTCCCCCACAGTCTCCCACATAGTTTCCTACACTGCTTCTCATAGTTTGGAGCCCTTTTCCTCACCTGGAAAGGCAGACGCTCAGGTGGATCAGAGCCTTCAGGTCCTTTCACACAGTCAAGACGGTCAAGACGGTCAAGACGGTGAGGTGGGTGAGCGAAGGCTTCCAGGGAAACGAGGTAACTTTATTACTAAACTAAAAGAGAGGCAAGGTAAGAAAGTCGGAAAGAGTGTGACTGGAAGGAAAAAAGGGCAACCTAAGGAAAAGGGAGAATTGAGGCGGGAGCCCCAGGACCAGTTAGGGGGGGAGCGAGTTTTTGGAGCCATAACCACAACAACTAGCCCTGGTATATCTAATACTACCAGCCTCTCCTGTGATAATTCAGCTTTTCAAAACTACCAGGTTAAAGGCAGGAGTATAAAAAGAGGGAAAAATAAGTCTGTACCCAATATAGTGAAGGTCACCCCCTCATTAAGGTCGTTTTTCAGGGTGCAACCAGAGGTTTTACTCATTACAAAGCAGGGAGCAGAACATAAAGTCAGTGACGTTATTGGCTCATCTGAGTATCGGAGCACTACAGACTCGATACAGGCTGGGATGCAGTCTACAGGATCGTCAGGGGCTGAGTCTGAGCTACCTGTTATTGCTATTGTCCCTGTCACTGACACGGATACAACCACTGAAATTACCACTACCCCTGCCATTGTAATTAATGCTGCCACCACTGTCGCTGTTAGTCAAAGTATGAGCGGAGCTGGGTCGGTAACAGGATTAGGGTCGGGCTCTTTAGAGCAGATTGGGCCCCCCCCATTTCCACTCCCACTTTCAATGGAGGCCCTATTTACATCTTTAAAAGATGATATTAAGCAAGGATTTGCCGTATCAGCTGCCAATCAAGGGGAGATTAGGAGCTCGTGTGAGATCCTAGAAAGGAAAGTAGACCTCCTAAAAGCTAGAACAGAATCCCTTGAGCATTCGGTAGAGGAGTTAAAGTCCAATTTAGGGAAGCAGAGGCAAAAATTCCATGAGCTACAAAAGGGTGAGGCAGTGTTGCGTAAAAGAATGGAAATGTTGGAGAATAATTCCCATAGGAATAATCTCCGCGTTTTGAATATTCCAGAAGGAAAAGAGGGCTCCGACTTAAGAAATTTTATGGTAAACTTGTTAAAGGAAGCCCTGCCACTCGACGACTCGGTGGAGTCCTTGATAAAGGACATACAAAGAATTCACAGGGATCCTTTTCGCTTAAATCCAAAAAGGACTAAGCCAAGGAAAATCCTATCAACTTCCTAACTTACGCCGTGAAAGAGAAAAGTTTGAACTTGGCATTGAAGATGAAAACAGTGAGAAGTAAGGACTTCTCCTTTGAAGTCCGTTCAGATCTGTCAAGAGACACACTAGAAAGACAGTGGGAGCTCGGGAGAAGAATGGACAATTTTAAGAAGATTGGTGCTACTGTGCAACTTAAATTCCCTGCCTTTTTGAAGGTAATGCACAATAACAAAATGCACAATATCAGGTCCATTCAGGAGGCAGATGAACTGCTGGATAGTATCAGCAAAGGGCCCCCGTAAGCAAATCACCTATTAAGCTATTTTGTGGAAGTTGAGGTGAGGGGAACAGTCTATGGTTGGTTAAAAATTAAAAAGAGAAAAAGAGAAAAAAAGGGGAAAGAGAAAGGGGAAAAGAAAAAAAAACACATAAAAGGAGGAAATAGGAAAAAAGGAAGGAAAAGAAGGGGTAAAAATGTATAAACACGTATTTAGGGGCACGATATAGGGCATCACCCCTTTTTTTTTTCTTCTTCCTCATTTTTGGGTGAGTAACACATAGGTGTAGTTAGGTAGAGGAGGAGGAGGAGGCTATGGACGCCATATCTGGATAACAACTAGTCCAGGTAAATAGGGGTTGGGTTCTCCAAGGGGGGGGGTAGGGTGGGGGTAGGGGTGCACAGGGGAATAACAAATAAAAATACCTCATTCGTCACATTTTGTATAGGTTGCTTTGACCAGATAGTTTTAGTTAGACTAGGATTGACCGGTGGTCTAAAGTCAAGGTGCAATTGCTGCATTGCATCAAAGAGGGCATGGAGGGCGGAGTACTCTTCCGAATGAACACTTTGCAGATATTGTCCTGGAATGTGAATGGCTTGAGGGGGGGGTCGCGTAGAAGAAACATTTTACAATATCTGAGAGATTCCCCTGCCCAAGTCTTGGTTATCCAGGAGACTCATCTTCCTGAGGCAGAAACAAAATATATATTAAAATCACAGAAATGGGTAGATTCTTTTCGCATGTACCGACCAGACGGCAGGTATTAGGGGGGTGTGGATTCTGTTTAAAAAATCAGCTAAAGCACAGATTTTACAATACAAGGGTGACCCAGGGGGAGGATGGTTGATACTGAAGGTCACTGTCAGAGAGGTCCTCTTTACATTAGTTGGTTATTACCGTCCGAATCATGATGATCCCTCTAACCTCAAAACTATTTTTTCGCATGTTTTGGACTTCCCTGAGCCAGTGATATGGGCAGGAGACTTTAATATCTTTCTTGATCCCAAATTGGATAAATCTCCCAATAGTAGAGCAATCACCCCTTCGAGATCAAGGGTATCCCTCTTGGCAATAATGTCCCAATTGGGCCTTAGCGATATCTGGAGAGAAAGGTCAGGGCTACAGATGGGTGTATCGTATAGGAATTTTAAGTACAAACACAAGTCACGAATTGACTATATACTGATCAGCCATACTCTTAGAGACAGAGTAAAGGACATAACATATCTGCCATCGCATATGTCGGACCACTCTAGTATTTTATTGACGCTACAGTGTCTACGGACTCAACAGGCCAGAGTGTGGTCTTTTGACCGCACTCTGTTACTTGAAGAGGACGAGATAAGCTTTCTCTCCTGGGAAACAAACCAATTTTTAGAGACCAATTTGGGAACTGCCGATATCACTATAGTTTGGGACACTCTCAAGGCTTTTTTGAGGGGTATAATAACCAACAGGGCAAGCTATAGATGTAAGAAATACAGAGAAGAGATTATGGTTTTGGAGGAAGAAATGAGGAAAGTGGAGGTAAAATTAAACGCCCAAGAGGGAATCGGTCAGAAGGAAGATTGGGAAGTAAGTAGGAAGCTAAAGGAGCAAATGGAGAGTGTTCTCCAGGGGCGGCTTATGCGTAAGTGGGAGGTGAGCAAGATGGCCCATTTTGAGTATGGGGAGGGAGCTGGAAAATTACTAGCTTGGAAAATCAAAGCAGACCAGCTCCGGAACCATATTAAGGAGATCTCAGTGGGTAATGGAGAACCCCCCATTTCTTCAGCTAATGGTATAGGAGAGGCCTTCCTGGATTATTTCCAGGAGATATATAAAGAGACCTCCATAGATGATAACTTTAAGGCAAAATCTTGGTTGGAGAATATCACTATAACACCTATCAGCCGCAAACAACAACTAGATTTGGGGCAGCCCATCACACAGGAGGAAGTGAGGAAAGCATTGGCGAGTGGGAAAAGGGGCAAAGCGGCCGGCCCGGATGGGCTTCCAATTGAATTATATCGATCACTTGGAGAGAGTTTAATTCCAACAATAACCCTTCTTTTCAATAAAATCTTCATGGACGGAATTAGCCCACCGGTAACATGGAATGACGCTACTGTAGTCCTCATCCTGAAACCGGGTAAAAACCCCTCCAGCTGTGGGTCCTATCGGCCCATTTCGCTTTTGAATGCCGACTATAAAATCTATACAACCATTCTGGCTACTAGATTGGGGGAGGTGGTTGGAGATATTCTTCACCCCGACCAAAAGGGGTTTGTGAAAGGGAGACAGTTAGCAGACCTCACCTATGACTTGGTCGGTGCAATAGACATCGCCTCTACTTATTCACTCCCCCTCGCAGCCTTGACTCTAGATGCTACCAAAGTTTTCATAGAGTAAATTGGATTTACCTATCGGAAGTCATGGAGAAATTCAATCTGGGCGTAAGGTTTTGCCGTGCTATACAGTTGATATATTAATCCCCATCGGCTAAGCTCCTGGTGAATGGTTGTCTTACAAAGCCATTTGGCATAACCAGAGGAACCCAACAGGGTTGCCCTCTCTCCCCCCTGTTGTTCGATATATATATCGAACCATTTGCACAGAAATTAAGGGATAACCCTGAAATAGAATCCTTTAGACATGGGGATTGGGAGAGAAGGGTAGCGGATGATATTCTGATATTGTCAGCAGACCTAGAAAGAACTCTCCCGGTAGTAATTAAACTGGCGGAGGAGTTTGGTAAGGTCTCCGGATACGAGGTAAATGCTGGCAAGACAGAAGCCATGACTTGGAACATCCCGCACACTGTCTATCAGACACGTTGCAGTACGCGTTACCTTGGGGTCACAATTACCCAGGATATTAATAAACTGGCAGATACCAATCTATCGCGAGTCCTCCGCGACTGCCAAAAACAAATGAAGTCATGGGTGCACCTCCCCATATCCATTCTGGGGAGGGTTAATTTAATCAAAATGTCTATACTGCCTAAGATCACTTTTCTTTTTAATACAATCCCTCTCCATTTTGATAAAGACACTATAGGAAAATTCCAACGAGAAATAAATTCCTTTATCTGGGTATATAGATCTACCAGAATAGCATGGAAGAAACTAAGGCGTAGGAGAGAGAAAGGGGGTTGGTGTTACCTGATTTACAATATTATGCTTGGGCATTTCAACTCACTCACTCCCGTATGCTATTGAAAACGCCAAGGGATAAAGCGAGTGGAGCTATGTTTTTGGCCATGTTGAAAGGGGCGTGGCTGCCAGCAGAAGGGTTTATGTTTAAATTTGGAGATCAAAAATTCTTTAAAAAAATCAAACTTAAGGTCCTGCAGGGTTTCGCCAGAATATGGGTAATGCTAAGGAAGGTGACAGGTCTCAGTTACTTCTCTAAACTGGCACCACTTTGGGGCTCCCCAGGTTCCCCAGAATGCCTTTGTGATAGGCTTGCGATCCCACTTAGAGACGCTGGATTTAAAGTATGGGGAGACTTAGTCAGCAATGAAACATTTATTTTATGGGAGGATCTAACAAGGACAGTGAGTAGTGGCCTCTCAAGATTTAAATATATCCAGTTACATAGTTGGGTACAGTCCCAGTTCAGAAAGGAAAAAAGTATTGGTGAGGGAACCAGTTTGGAGCAACAGCTTGTGGAAAGGCCAGTAGGTAAAAAGGAGGTCTCCTATTGGTATTGGGCCATAGAAGAGGAGGTGGACGGGGACTTCAAGCTGGCTGATGAGCTGTGGGGTGGATTGTTGCCTAACGAACAGTGTGACCATCTATGGCAGGAATCTTTCAAAATCCTCTTTAACATAGTGAAACCAGCATGGTTGAGGAGGAATCACTTATTCACGACTCATCGTGCATACCTATCCCCCCTCAGGTTATCAAGAATTGTTAAAGGCTCTCAAATCAGCTGTAAAAACTGCGGATTGGTAGAAGCCTCGGACCTCCATATGTTTAGAGACTGCCCCTCCATCCAGGCATTCTGGGAAGATGTACAAAAAACATTGGAGAGTATACTGGGAGTGACAATTCCAATTGACTTAAAACTAATAATCTTTGGCTTAAATACCCAGGTACCAGGACCAGCTAGACTCCTTTTATTTTATTCAATCTTACTGGCAAGAAGACAAATCTGTAGACATTGGGTAGACCCTGTCCCTCCGAAACACTCGGATTGGTTGACTTCTTTGTATGAAACATCCAAAATGGATATGGCCAGAGTATGTAGCAGGAAAAAGATCGCATACTGGGACTTGTTGTTGCAGTGGAGGTGATTTTTTTTTTTTCCCTTTTTGGTCCAATGATTATGCCAACTGGGCACTCCTTGGACCAAGCTGGATATGCCCATGGATTAAGGGGCATCGAGAAGGTACATAGGGTCTTTTTAGACCAATCTGGAGTGATACCTAACCTCCCTATATCGATGGGAAGTGGCTTTTCGGTCTGAAAACACACTCCTTCGGGCTGATGGTATCAAGAGAATCCGAGGGAAGAGCCCATGTCATCCTAGCCTATTGAAAAGGGGAATGTACAGACGGTCTGCACACTATGGGTACTGGCGAATGAGGACAAAAAAAATAAAAAAAATAAGAGGTTCTTTGGAGAAGGGACTGCTTGTTACCCCACTGAATCTGTCACTAGTCTATGGACAGCATATCCATTGTCAATTGTCAATTATACCTATACTCGGCCCCTTGACTTCGTAGAAGTGCAAGGAGTATTTGGGTTTGGCTATCCAGGTCCTTGTCTATATCATAGAAAGCCACTAGGCATGGGTTATCCAGGGTGTGACAACAACACTTATTGTGACAACTTCTATATGGAAAAACAGAATGTAACCCTGGTGGGTTACCAGTATAAGGAACTGACAGTTCCCCGAGAAGCTTGTTATTACCCTGCTTGTTCTTCAATTATCAATTTTACTGGCACTATATTGTATGTCAATTGTTCAGGGATAGAATTGCGTAAGGGCACGTACTCTTTGGTAAATACAAAGGACGCCAGTACCTTTGGGAGGAATTCCAGATATTCTGCAGTAGATTATGATAGACCGGTGTATGCACACCCAGGGTTTTTCTTTTTGTCTAATGGGACTTATTTGAATGTCCATAATGGTACGGATGATGTGACACTTGGGATGGTACTGCCTTTAGGTGTACCTTGCAAACATGCGAAGCCTAAAGTAAGATGGGTTAAAAGGACATTGCCCAAAGAATTCTGTGAAGGAGTGACAGATTTCGAAGTCAATAATTATAGTAATGGTATTACTTTTGGATACATTCTTTCCTCCATAATTACATTTGGTGGTACTACTATATCCAGGGGTGAGAAAGCTAGAGAATATTTTGGATGTAAGCTGCAAATATTGTCTTACTCCACAGTAGCAGCTTTGCGTGACATCACCACCCAATTGGAAAGTATGCAAATATATTCCGAGCAGACTAGATATGCAGTTGATTTCATCCTAGCTAAGAGTGGTGGTGTGTGCGGGGTAGTAGGAGACCATTGTGTAGTCTGGATCACAAATATGGAAAAGAATATTACCAAACACATTTTAGACATCTTAGAAAATGTTAAAGGAATGGAAAGTGGGAACTGGAGTTGGTCTCTTTTTGGCAGCTCGGGATGGATCCTTGAAAAGGTGATTTATTTCATTGTGATCTTGGTCTCTTCCTGTGTCCTTGTTCAATGCCTTCCCTTCTGTTGTTCTTATTGCACCACTCTTCTTTCTCCTAAGAGGAAAATATTGATTCATGACACCAATGCTGCAATTATGGTTCCAAAGGAGATTGATGACCTCATGCAGATAGATAAGGTCATTTTCGAGACTTCTTCCCTCCTTACGGTCTCTTTTCCTGATGTTGACCACATGGAGTGTTTCTAAGAGGTTTACCTATGAATTTCTGATTTATTAATTTATATACTTTTTTTGCTATTACTAGAAAATGTTTAGCTCATGCTAAAATGAGGGTCTGTTAGAATATAAATATTCATGTTTGCGCATTGTTCTATGTATGTTAGCATTCGCAGCACCACTTTCTATGTCAGCGCCATTTTGAGTTATAATCAAAACGCATTCTTCGCTATTTCCGAGAAAAGGCCTCTGTTGAGTTGTGTGTCTCCAAGGCTAAGTTTTGTTTCACTAATAAATACACTGTTCTTATTAGCGCATACCTTTACCGTTAGATAGAGGCCTTCTCCCACTTGTCTAGTGGCGGGCACGGGCAGAGCGACCTTGAGTAGTAGATAGTGTGTACCCGGCCTCAGCATCAAAACTTATTTTCTGTACTTCACTGTTTTGCTGTATCTGCTTGGAAAATTCCACAGTGGGCGTGTCTGCATTGGTTTTGAAATGTACATAATGTATCTTTATGCTTGCTGAAGTTAGTCCCTCTGCAGCACTACTAAGCGACTGGGCAGACGGGGCTCCACTCTGAGTGTACCTGAATAAATAGATATTGGTTTGTATTCTCTACTGTCTGACCGACTCTTCATTTGGTATGGAAGGCTGAGAGGTGGTTGTGAGTGACCCAGGTCACCCTAATCGGGCCACTTCCTTCAGTATCCAAGGGTGTATTCTGGAAGTGAAGAACCTGCAAGCAGAGGGGACAGAGGGGCAGATTTACAAGCCCCTTGCACTGTCGGTGCATCACGTTGCATGACGCACTGGTGGCGCAGCCTGCCAAGTGATATTTACAAGAACAGGTAAAGCCACCCTGCATGACTTAAACTGTACTTGTAAATATTGCCCCTGTTCACGCAACACTTTGCGTGTTAGGGACGTGACATGGGTGTTGCTGTGGGTGTTCCCACGCAACACCCATGTCCACTGATGCATTTCCAGATTTACGAGAAATCGTAAATCTGGAAATGTGCCAGAATGCTACGCCATCCTAGGGGTGGCGTAGCGAGGTGCAACGAGGAGAAAGGTTTTCATTTCTCCTCGTTTTTTCCTCTTTCAATGTGTGCTGCATTCTACAGCACACGTTGGAAGAGGAAATCACCTCAATTGATTGTTTTTGTGCAGGAAGGGGCACCTTCCTGCACAAAAACAATCTCCCCACGACGCAGGCATACTTGCACCATGGTGCAAGGGTGCCTGTGCCGGCGCATGGCAGCAGTTTGTGCGCCAGTGCAGGGGGAAGCACAGAGATGCGACATATTGTTGTAAATATGTTGCATCCCTGTGCTTCGAAACTAACGCAGCGCAGCAAAATGACTTGCGGCAACGCGCTGCGTTAGTTTCTTGTAGATCTGCCCCAGAGTCTTTGCCACTCAGGAGTGACCAGGGGGCACGGAAGAGCAATGCCCACCGATGTCGGACGGTTCAGAAGAGTTGACGGTGCCCTTATCTCTGCAGCTGTGAGGACCAGGCGATGCTGAAGAAGACCAGGAGCCATGCACGAGCTGTCCCACATCGGATGTCAGTGACTAGGTGGCCGGTGTCTGCCAGTAGCACCAAAAATCCTTGGTAGCCTTGGTAGCTGCAACTGGCATGGAGAAAGAAGAAGAAGCAACGTTGGGACCAGCAAGGTCCAAGGGACTCACCAACAGCAGGAGAGTCAGAACAGACCCCGAGCAAGCAGGGGAGCCCACTGGAACAAGAGAAGACCTCAGGAGGACCCACAGGCCGAAGGCACAGGAGTCGAAGGAGGACCTCGAGCAGCTCACCAAGAATGAAGGCCCACTGTGCAGGGGATGGGGTGAGGATGCTGAGCTTGGACCGAAAAGATGCTGGATGCTGGAGCTTCTTGTAGCCCGACGATCTCTGGAGTGCAGATCCAACAAGCCTTGGCAATGGCAAATCGATGCTGTGCACAGGGATTCGGTTCCAGCGATTCTGACAAGGGACACCGGCCTCAAAATTGCAGAGAGAACAGGTCAGGCCTCAAGAGAGTTGCAGAATCCCCACCTGTGTTTCTGGGCCTTGGGAAGTCTGTGGAACCCAGGAGCAGCAGACCGGTTAGCTTTGTTGTGGTGCCTACAGATACAGGGGAGTGACTCCTTCACTCCAAGGGAGATTGCTTGGGATGTCCTTGATGCCCACAGGTCTGTTGAAGAACCTGGATGGAGCACAGATACAGACAATGAAGAACAAGGAACAGCAGGTGTGGTCTCAGTTCCATGCGAAGTCCAGCAAAGTCCAAGTGTCCAGACGGTCGAAGAGAGACGTGGTTTCATTCTTGAGTCTTGTCCCACTACGAATCTGAGGACCCACCCACAGGTAAGTCCTTAAGTACCTTAAGGGAATGGTTGGAACAACTCAAGGGTCCCTGCCAGAGTAGGGGCTGGACAGAGGGGAGGATACTCCCATGTCCTATGTCCAGTTTCGTGCCAGAGTGGGAGCCAAGGGCTCCCTGAACTGGTTCAAACTGGAGTATGCAAGGAGAGCACCAAATGTGCCCTTCAAAGCAGTCTGGTGGCTCTAGCGAGTGCCCCCACCCCGGCCCAATACACTAAGTCCTGTCTGGGAGGTGGTGACTCCTCCCTGTGACAGTAAACCTATTGTTCTACCTTCCCCTGCTCAAGCTTAGTTCAGCAGCAGGAGGGCAGAATCGTGCCTGTGGTCGGCAGCAGCACTAGCTTGCTGTCAGACCCTGAAAGGCTGTTACCAGGAGTCAAGGGGGTACCCCAAGGGAGGCCCCCAGTAAAAGAGATCCTACTTCCAACACTGGAATTGGTGTTGGGGTATGATTCCAACATGTGTGATGACAAACATGACTGGGTTTGGTGCAGCCACTATATAGTTAGACATCTCGTAATGACTGATGTCCACTATATGTATTAAAATGACTGACCGCACTTACAAAGCCTGTAGACTCAACTCTGGGGTTTGCAGGGGTGTCCTGTCCATGCAGGGGCACCCTCACACTTATAAACAAGCACCCTGCCCTCAGGGCTGAAGAGCCTGCCATAGAGGTGACTTATAGGTTTTACGTGTAGTGACCTCAGATATAAGGAAACTTATATCTGTCATGAGAGGTGCAAGCAGGCAAGCACCAACTCACACAGGCTGAAATGGCAGGCCTGTAGTCACAGTTTAAGTGGACTCCCATGAGTGGCACAATATATGCTGCAGCCCATGGAAAACACCTGGTGTACCTATGCCATGGCAACCTTAGTGCCATAGACCAGGCACTTACAAGGGTACACCAGTAGCCAATTGTGGATGTGCAAGAGTACTTACCATGGCCAGTTTAGGGAGAAAGCATAGTGACTGGGGTCCTGATTAGCAGGATCCCAGTCAGGCGAGGTCAAACACACACTGACACTAAGCAAAAAGTGGGGGTAACCATGCTAGAAGGATCCTACCTTTTTACACCCATGAATTATGTTTCTAGATTGTTTTCAAACAAAGATACACAATTAGGATGTTTAATCATGGAACAGTTTTCTTAATGTAACTGCTGTCAGAATTCATGCAAGGAGCATGAGAAAAGTACATTCAGTAGTAGTTTAAAGTTTAAGGTAAAAAAGGTAAAAACTAGCGCCTAAAAGATCAAAGATGCAGTCAGACAAGACCAGGTCGAAGTCAAAAAATATAGGCAACCGCAAGTAGCAAGAGTAGGATACAAGAAGTGGATTGGGCTCAGTCGGGACTTACTGTTGTACTTAGCAGAAATTTCAGCCAAAAATATCTTCAAAAGGCAAGGCTCAGAGTCACAAGGCAATAGTCGAAGGAGGAGACGCTGTTGTTCGGGAGCCACTGAACAAAGTTCTGGTGAAGATTTCTATGTTTGGAGACTTAGGGCCTGATTTAGATCTCGGCTGACAGGTTACTCCGTCACAACGGTGATGGATATCCCATCTGCCGAAATATAAATCCCATTATATCCTATGGGATTTGTATTTCGGCGGACAAGATATCCGTCACCAATGTGACGGAGTAACCAGTCTGATGAGATCTAAATCAGGCCCTAAGTCTTTTTTTTGGAAGTCAAAAATCTTCAGTGCTATGTGCCTGGAGGATGTAGCTGAGAAGGGCTCCCTGAGGCCGGATACTCCATCCCAGAAGGACTGCTGAACAGGATTTGCTGCTGTGGAGAAGACGTAGCTGGAGCTGCTGCAAAGTCAGGATGACTGGTGAATGCACTTTTTCAGATAGATGAGCATTGTGGTCCTGTTCTCTCGGTTCTCAGAGCAGGTTTAAGCCAAAAATATTTTAACCCCTTCGCTGCTAGGCCTTTCCCCAGCCAGTGCTAAGCCTTTTTTTTTTAGCTATTTGGGGTAGTATGCGCTTAGGCTCCTGTAACTTTTTGACCACATAAGGTATCCATGCTAAATTTGCGTCCTTTTCTCACAACATCATGGGGATTTTAAAGGTACACAGGGTTTTTTCATTCCCTTGGAGGGGACCCAGAAATTAGCCAAAATACAGCCAAATTTTGTTTTTGGGGGGAAAAATTGGAAAAAAGTGCTGAAGATGAAAGCGTCTGGTTGTTTCCCTGCAAATGGTATCAACAAAGGGTTTGAGGTGCTGAAATTACAATCCTCCCAACTTTCAGGGACAGACTGATTTTGTCAGAAAAACAATTTTTTTTACACAGTTTTGGCATCTACTGGGACATGGCCTATTTTTACTATTTTTGTGCTTTCAACCTCCTTCCAGTTAATGGTAGAAAGGGGTATGAAAGCAATAATGGACCCTGGAAAGCTATACATTTAAAAAAGTAGACAAAATTCTAAATTCAGCAAGGGGTCATTTGTGTAGAACCTTCAAGGTTTTTTTTATAGAAACTAACAGTTGAAAATAGGAAAAATTGAAAATGAGTTAAAAAAAACAGCCATTTGTGCCAACGCTTTCACCTGTAACTTCTTCTCAGTATGACAGATTTTTTTAAAGCAATACACCGTTACATCCACTGGCCCCTTCTGGTTGTGGGGATATATAGGACTTGTAGGTTCACCAAGAACCAAACAAACCCGGAGCCAATAACTGAGCAGCATCTTGCAATGGTTTTTTATTGTGTACCGGGTATATAGCAATTCATTTGGGAAAATATAAACAGTGGAAAATCGGTATGAAAGACACCTATGTATTTCTTAAGTGGGAAAAACATATAGAGTTTAGAAACAGTAGCTATTTGCATATCTCTGAAATTTTGGGTACCCATACTAGCATGTGAATTATAGGACATTTTTCAAAGTGATTTCTTTTTTACACATTGTCTTACATTTGGAAGGCAGAAATGCATCAAAAGTCAATAGGTAATAACAGTTGCTCTACAATTCTTTATTCCCCTACGTCTCCCGATAAAAATGGTACCTCACTTGTGTGGGTAGGCCTAGTGCCCGTGAAAGGAAACAGCCCAAAACACAACATGGACACGCCACATTTTTACAGTGAAAACTGACCCTTTTTTGCAAAGTGCCTAGCTGTAGATTTTGAACCCTAGCTCTGCCGGCATCTAGGGAAACCTAGCAATCCTATACATTTTTAAAAACTAGAAACCCAGGGGAATCCAGGATGGGGTGACTTGTCTGGCTCTCACCAGGTTCTGTTACCCAGAATCCCTTGCAAACCTCATACTTTGTAAAACTTCCTCAAATTTCTGTGATGGAAAATTCTGGAATCTGCGTGGATCCACAAAATTTCTCCCACCCTGCATTCCCCAAAGTCTTCAGAGAAAAATGCTATGTCACTTGTGTGGGTAGGCCTAGCGCCCGTGACAGTAAACGGCCCAAAATGCAACGTGGACACACCACATTTTTACAGTGAAAACTGACTCTTTTTTTGCGAAGTGCCTAGCTGTAGATTTTGAACCCTAGCTCTGCCGGCACCTAGGGAAACCTAGCAATCCTATACATTTTTAAAAACTAGACACACAGGGGAATACAGGGTGGGGTGACTCGTGTGGCTCTCACAAGGTTTTCTTACCCACAATCCCTTCAAACCTCAAACTTTGTAAAAAAAAAACACATTTTTCTCATATTTCTGTGATGGAAAGTTCTGGAATCTGCGTGGATCCACAAAATTCCACCCACCCTGCATTCCCAAAAGTCTTCCATTAAAAATGATACCTCACCTGTGTGGGTAGGTCTAGTACCCGCAACAGGAAACGGCGCAAAATGCAACATTGACACACCACATTTTTACAGTGAAAACTGACCCTTTTTTTGCAAAGTGCCTAGCTGTAGATTTTGAACCCTAGCTCTGCCGGCAACTAGGGAAACCTACAAAACCTATACATTTTTGAAAACTAGACACCCAGGGAAATCCAGGATAGGGTGACTTGTGTGGCTCTCACTAGGTTCTGTTACCCAGAATCCCTTGCAAACCTCAAACTTTATAAAAAAAACACATTTTCCTCACATTTCTGTGATGGAAAGTTCTGGAATCTGCGTGAATCCACAAGATTCCACGCACCCCACATTCCCCAAAGTCTTCTGATAAAAACTATACCTCACTTGTGTGGGTAGGCCTAGTGCCCGCGACAGGAAACGACCCAAAACGCAATGAGGACACACCTAATTTTTACAGTGAAAACTGACCCTTTCTTGGTTCTTGGCAAAGTGCCTAGCTGTAGATTTTGAACCCTAGCTCTGCCAGCACCTAGGGAAACCTAGCAAACGTATACATTTTGAAAACTAGACACCCAGAGGAATCTAGGATGGGGTGACTTGTGTGGCTCTCACCAGGTTCTCTTTCCCAGAATCCCTTGCAAACCTCAAACTTTGTAAAAAAACACATTTTCCTCACATTTCTGTGATGGAAAGTTCTGGAATCTGTGCGTATCCACAAAATTCCACCCACCCCGCATTCCCCAAAGTCTTTCGATAAAAATTATACCTCACTTGTGTGGGTAGTCCTAGTGCTCACGACAGGAAACGACCCAAAACGCAACGTGGACACACCACATTTTTACAATGAAAATTGACCCTTTCTTGGCAAAGTGCCTAGCTGTAGATTTTGAACCATAGCTCTGCCGGCACCTAGGGAAACCTAGCAAACCTAAACATTTTTGACAACTAGACACCCAGAGGAATCCAGGATGGGGTGACTTGAATGGCTCTCACCAGGTTCTCTTACCCAGAATCCCCTGCAAACCTCAAACTTTGTAAAACAAACACATTTTCCTCACATTTCTGTGATGGAAAGTTCTGGAATCTGCGTAAATCCACAAAATTCCACGCATTCCGCATTCCGCAAAGTATTCCGATAAAAATTATACTTCACTCGTGTGGGTGGGTCAAGTAACCATGACAGGCAAGGGGCCAAAATGTATACTGAGACATCAAAATCACCTATCAAAAAATGACCTGGTTTTGCAGGGGGGGCACCTGGGTTTTTGGCTCCAGGCTCAGCGGCCATCTAGGGAAACCTACCAAACCCACACATTTATGAAAAGTAGACACCCTAGGGAGTCCAGGGAGGTATGGCTGTGTGGATCCCCCAAAGTTTCCCTACCCAGAATCCCCTGCAAACCTCAAATTTAGTTGAAAAAAATCAAATTTTCCTCACTTTTCTGTGTGGGAATGTTGTGGGATCACCAGGCTGACACACAATTCCTACCACCTAGTGTTTCCCCAGGTAACCCGATAAAAAGGGTACCTCACTTGTATGGGTAGGCATAGTGGCTGCAACAGGAAATGGCCCAAATCATTCTGTGGAGACTTCAAAATTCCCTATCATAAAACTACCTGGTTTTGCAGGGGGGGTGCCTTGTTTTTTGGCCCCGGGCTCGCGGCTATCTAGGGAAACCTACCAAACCTACACATTTCTGAAAACTAGACACCCTGGGGAGTCCAGTGAGGTATGGCTTGCGTGGATCCACCAACGTTTTCTTACCCAGAATCCCCTGCAAACCTCAAATTTAGCTATAAAAATCACTTTTTCCATACATTTTTGGTCCTACCACTTAGCGTTCCCCTTGGTCTCCCGAGTAAAATGATACCTCACTTGTGTGGCTGTCCAACGCAAAATCTGCTAAAAACGTTTTTTTTTTTAAATGTAGCCTCAGAATTTGCGGTGCTATACCTTTAATCCCTATGTTTTTGGCTCTTCCCAGTCACAGGCCTTTAGCCCACCCACACAAGTAAGGTATCATTTTACTAGGGAGAACAAAGGGAATGCTGGGTGGTAGGACATTTGTGCCGGGACTGTGATCCCACACAAAAATGTATGGAAAAAGTGATTTTTTCAGCCAAATGTGAGGTTCACACAGGATTCTGGGTAGGGAAACGTTGGGGGATCCACGCAAGCCATACCTCACTAGGCTCCCGTTTTGGGCCCTTGCCTGTCGCGGGTACTTGACCCACCCACAAGAGTGAGGTGCCATTTTTATCAGGAGACCTGATGGAACGCTGGGTGGTAGGAAATTTGTGTCACACAGAACTTTGAGAAAAATTAGATTTTTTCATAAAAATTTGAGGTTTGCAGGGGATTCTGGGTAGGGAAACGTTGGGGGATCCATGCACGCCATACCTCCCTGGACTCCCCCGGGTCTCTAGTTTTCAGAAATGTGTAAGTTTGGTAGGTTACCCTAGATGGACCCCAAGCCCAGGACCAAAACCTCATGTGACCCCACTTGCAAAAGCAGATTGTTTTGTGATAGGTAATTTTGATGTCTCCACTATAAGTTTTGGGCCCCTGCCTGTGGCGGGTACTTGACCCACCCACAAGAGTGAGGTACCATTTTTATTGGGAGACCTGGGGGAACGCTGGGTGGTAGTAAATTTGTGTCAGTCTGGTGATCCTACAACTTTCCTACACAGACATTTGAGAAAAATTCAATTTTTTCATCAAAATTTGAGGTTGGAGGGGATTTTGGTTAGGGAAACTTTGGGGGATCCACGCAAGCCATACTTCCCTGGACTCCCCCTGGTCTCTAGTTTTCAGAAGTGTGTGGGTTTGGTAGGTTTCCCTAGATGGCTGCCGAACCTGGGACCAAAAACACAGATGCCCCATATGTATCTGAAAACGACCTGGTTTTGCAAGGGGGGTCATATGAGTTTTTGGTGGAATTTTGTGGATCCGCGCAGATTCCAGAACTTTCCATCACAGAAATGTGAGGATTTTTTTTTTACAAAGTTTGAGGTTTGCAAGGGATTCTGGGTAGCAGAACCAGGTGAGAACCAGACTAGTCACCCCCCTGGATTCCCCTGGGTGCCTAGTTTTCAAAAATGTATAGGTTTGCTTTGTGTCCCTAGGTGCCGGCAGAACTAGGGTTCAAAATCTACAGCTAGGCACTTTGCAAAAAAGGATCAGTTTTCACTATAAAAATGTGGTTTGTCCACGTTGCGTTTTGGGCTGTTTCCTGTCACGGGCACTAGGCCTACCCACACAAGTAAGGTACCATTTTTATCGGAAGACTTTGGGGAATGCGGGGTGGGTGGAATTTTGTGGATCCACGCAGATTCCAGAACTTTTCATCACAGAAATGTGAGAAAGATTTGTTTTTTTAAACTAAGTTTGAGGTTTGCAAGGGATTCTGGGTAACAGAACCTGGTGAGAGGCATACAAGTCATCCCATCCTGTATTTCCCTTGGTGTCTAGTTTTAAAAAATGTACAGGTTTGCTAGGTTTCCCTATGTGCTGGCTGCGCTAGGGCCCAAAATCCACAGGTAAGCACACTGCTAAAAAAAAGTCTGTGACTAGTGGGCTTTCTGCCGCCCGGGGGGGGGGAGTTGCCCCAATATGCCCTCAAGGGGGGCAGAAAGACTGTGGCTATTTTTGGGGGGGATGGGGGCATTGGAATGCCCATTCTGGCCAGCCCCCACCCCCAATGTTTAAAAAAAGCCAGCATAATCGCTGGTGCCTAGTGGGATCTCTGTCGCCCCCTTGGGGGCAGATAAGGGGCTACTGTCCCATCTGTCTACTTGGGTGGCAGAAAGACTGTAGCATTTTTTGGGGGGTTGTGGGGTCATTGGCATGCCCATTCTGAGCAGCCCACACCCCTGAATTTAAAAACAATTATTCCCTGATGCCTATCGGGCTTTCTGCCCCCGCTGGAGGTAGATAAGGGGCTTTTGCCCCTATCTGCCTCCCAAGGGGGGCAGAACGACTGTGGCAATTTTTTTTGGGGTGCGGGCATTGGCATGCCCATTCAGGGCAGCCCCCACCCTTACGTATAAACAAAAAAAATAATCCCTGGTGCCTAGTAGGCTTTCTGCCCCCCCCGGGGGCAGAAAAGGGTCTACTGCCCCATCTGTCCCTGACGGGGGCAGAAAGACTGTTGCATTTTTTTTGGTGGGTGGGGGCATTGGCCTGCCCATCTTGGGCTGCCCCCACCCCTAAATCAAATTTTAAAAAATCCCTGATTTCTAGTGGGCTTTCTGCTCCCCTGGGAGCAGATTGGGGGCTACTGCCTTCGTCTGCCCCCTGGGGGAGCAGAAAGACTGGAATTTCTCTGGGATGCATTGTCATACCCATTTTGGGCAGCCCCCACCCCTACAAAAAAAATCCCTGATTTCTAGTGGGCTTTCTGCCCCCCCGGGGTCAGATTGGGAGCTACTGCTCCCATCTGCCCCCCGGGGGGCAGAAAGACTGGAATTTCTCTGGGGAGGTGGGGGCATTGCCATGCCCATTTTGGGCAGCCCCCACCCCTACATCAATAAAAAAAATCCCTGGTTTCTAGTGGGCTCTCTGCCCCCCTGGGGGGGCAGAAAGACTGGAATTTCTCTGGGGGTGGGGGTATTGTCATGCCCATTTTGGGCAGCCCCCACCCCTACATTACTACAAAAAGAATCCCTGGTTTCTAGTGGGCTTTCTGCCATCCCGGGGGTCAGATTGGGGGCTGGTGCCCCCATCTGCCCCCCGGGGGAGGCAGAAAGACTGGAATTTCTCTAGGGGGGGTGGTGGCATTGCCATGCCCATTTTGTGCAGCCCCCACCCCATCATCAATAAAAAAATCCCTGGTTTCTAGTGGGCTTTCTGCCCCCCAGGGGGGCAGAAAGACTATATTGCCCCACAAAATTAGGGGGAAGCAAAGGCCCTTGCCCAAGGGGCCGCCCCCCATGTCTAGTGGGTGAATCCCTGCTTGGGGATCGCCCTCCTGGGGCGATCCCCAAGCAGGGATCCACTAGGAAGGGGTACCATTGGAAAGGGGAGATTCTCCCATCTTTCTACGTGCTCTGGGGGCTGAGATAGCCCCCTGAGCACATAGAAAGTGAAACTGAAATGAGCTTATCATTTCGGTTTCCCTGAAATGACGTTAGCTCGACGTGGCTGTTGGGAGGAAAGGGAATCTCTCTGATGATGTCATTTAATTAGTGGAGTACGAAACCAAGTTTAAAATTAGTGGAAATAAAATCACCTTTAAAGGACAAAGGGCCAAATGTATGAACACATTTTCTTGTTGCAAACCCTAAGATTCAGTCAATCGCAGGGTATGCAACAAGAAAATGTGTTTTTAGAATATACTCTACCCATTGAGTGACTCTGTAATATGTTACAGAAGCACTAAGAGGGTTTAAGAAACTGTTAAGAGCTGCTTTTTGGAAGGGGCTTGTTTAGGGGTCCTTATGTTCAAATAGACAGTGGTAACCTGTTCCAAAATAGGAAGCTGTCCAGAGGGACCCCTTTCCCTTTTGAATGGTCAAGTATAAATGGGACTACTGCCTACTCTTAAGAAATAGTTTTGAAAACATTTCTGTTTTTTTAAACCCATCCCATTTTCCTTTAAGAAAAATGGGCTACATGTTTTTTTTGTTTTTTTTAAAGATAGCTTTAGTCAAAAGCAGTCATAGACATGGAGGTCTGCTCACCCGAGCAGGCCAACATTCCTGTGATGGAAGTGAATCGTAGTGTGTTGCAATTTGCAACCTACCTCATTAATATTCATGAGGTAGATCGAATAAGGACCCTTTCTTATTTGGTATTTTCTGAACTGACCTATTAGTGCAGAGGTCAGTTAGCAAATTACCATAGGACTATTAAAAAGTTGGTGTGCAAGTTGCAACCACTTTTCATGAATCCTATCTCGGTCCATCTGTCCCTAAGTTACAAATTATGAAATGTATGTAGCCAATATTGATCTAGAGACCTGATGTACAAACTTAGTTTACGGTCCCAAAGGCTAAATCTGAGCCTTTTGACAGCATTTTTAAATGTCCAAAACCTAAATTGTGATTCGCTAAAACATTACTGAATCGCAATTTGGGTTTCATGCTAAATGCAAAGTCGGTGTTTGGAAGGAGCATGTAAAGGACGTTCTTTCCGAATACTGAGTGTTTACCTTATGTATTCATATTTTGCAATCAAAATCTGGTTGAAAAATATGAATATTTTATCACCAGATCAGAATTGCTGGCAACCATTCGCAAACTGGAAGGAGTTCTCAAGAGACCTCTTTTTTTGTGAATGTCCACAAAATCATTTTTAGGAGCAGGCAGTGGTCCTTAGGACCACTGCCTGCTCCTAAAAATGTTTTATATTATTAATTTCCTTTCTTACATGCATCCCAAAAAAAGTGTGCCTTATTTAAAAACTCAATCACAAATAAGGTGGTCTGCTGACCCAAACAGGCCACCATGCCTGTGACTCCAACCATTCACAGAGGGTCTCAATTTGTGACTTCCTCATGCATTTTGATGAAGTAGGTAAAATTGCAACCCACTACGAATCAGTGCTTTGCAAACCAACCTATTAATACTGTCAATGCATTTGGTAGAAGTCATTGTGCAAATTGCATCCACTTAGACCGAAGCCATTTTAGTAGATTCCCGATAAGAAATCACAAGTTGCAAATCTGTATTTGATGCAATTTAAGATTTCCTATTGGAAATGTTTGTTCACCAGACTCTAGGTACCTTAATGAGGACTGATGGACCTGGCTCACTCTAACATGTTGCTCGGTTGATATTATTTATAATCTCTGTAATTTCTACAGGAAAGACTAGATAAAGAAATTAATCCTACTTACCTTTTTAATTCTTATATTGTTCACAGTTACTTGTCTGCTTGCTTATTTGCTGTATCACTTTTTTTCAAAGTAATCTTGCATGGTCTGACAGCATTCTTCAGAACTAGTGATAAGTTCTGCTATGAACTTTGTACTGTTGAATAGTATTCTTGTGTAGTTATTTCCATTCTGAATTTTTATAGTGTGATTTCCTGTTTAGTTATTAGGTTATTTTTCATGTATTCTTTGCCTTGCACTTTGAGGTGACTGGTGTGTACTAGCATCCGACTTTTTACACATTCTATATGCTCATCCCAATTAAATGTCAACTTGTTGTTAGATCTGCTGAGAACCACTAATTTAACCAGAAGCGGCCACTCATATTGTGAAGTGGCGGGGTGGGGGAAGGGGGGAACACAAAAAAAGACAATTAATAAATAAATAAAATTGCACTTACCTTTTCCGATGGCCACTGCCTTCCTCCTGATCATTGGGTCCTTGTCAGGAACCTGGTGCACACTGCGCAGTCTCCCAGCTCCTAATCCCATGCGATTCCCAGCATGTGAGAAATACTGGGTTTGGTCTGATCACCTCAGATCGGCACTCAGACATAGACTGGGAGACTGTGTTGGTTTCTCCACTCAGCTGTACAACACAGCTAGGTGGAGAATGGCTAAGTGGGCATGACGGTTTGGCCGGCCCTCTGGGGTTGGCCAAACCCATCATGTGCGTTTAGCAGTGCTCACCACTCCCCCCTCCTCCCTGGTGATGCAGCCGCAGTGTCACTGTGGCTGTCCCCGCCCCTCCCTTGGCTCAGCTGGCAGGCAGCCTGCAGGACTCAAAATAAAATGATAATAAACATGTTTTATTATCATTTTATTTATGTGCTTGCCTCTGCTGGCTTTCAGGAGGGGGCAACGCTCCTCCGCCACAACGGAGGAGCCCCCACTGAATTTAACTCTATATGTTTCTTTGACTGCTTTTTACTTTCGATGTGATGTATGAAAGAGGTCAACATCTAAACATAATGAACTGCCAGATAGGTTGTAAGATTTTTGGTTATATAGACCGATTTGTATGTGTGTTTCTAGCTTCTATGCAGAGAGATACTTTTATTTCCTGAAACCCTTTATCTGAGGTAGGTTACCTATTGAATCAGGTGGCTCGACTTAAGAAATTATATTTCCTGTCCAATCCACTGCTAAATTTTCCATAATCTTAGCCTGGTGTGGTAGAATCCATGCTTTTAAAGGCAACAACTAATCATCTCAGTAGAGTAAACCTTTTTGGATGTTATTGGTATTCGTAAACGTTATTGTTAAATCAATAAAAACCATAATAACTAAATATAAAACCAATTAGAAAGCAGTTAAATATTGAAAGTGCAGTGTGCAATATAGAAATACCCTTGTCGCAGCTCCTCCGCTAAGGTGTCGCTTTTCACAGTGGAAAAAAAGGAAAAATAAAATAATAATAACTCTACATTATTATCATTTTATTTTTCCTGCTGCGGCGTCTCAGTGGGCGGGGCAGAGCTGCTCTGCTCTCACAGCTTGAGGAGGAGTGGTTTGCACTATTTAAGTGCACATGAATGTTTGACCGGCCCTCTGGGGCAGGCCAAACATTCATGCGCACTTTGAATGTTCTCCATGCAGGCTGCATTACAGCCTGCATAGAGAACATGCCCAGCCTCCCATTACTTGGCTGATCGCCGAACCATGGCACTCAGACCAATCACAACGCAGCATTGCAACGTTGTGATTGGCTATCGGGAGGCTGGGAGCCAGGTGCTTCCTGCTTCCTTTGCAGAGAAGAAGCCAGGAAGAGGATGCAGGAGAGGCGGCAGTGATTATAAACATTTTAAAAAAATCTAAAAATAGTAGCCTGGCTGCCAGCAGCCTAGTTTGTGGGTTTTAAACCCTGTCCTTAATCCCTGGTTGGATACCTGAGCATATTTAAAATGCTGTACATGGTTACATTCTCCGTTAGCTCCCTTTCTCAGCCCCAGGCCAGCTATCCTGCCCAGCACAATGACATCATTTGTTATTCTTTTTTTCCCTTGCTAACGGCAGGGTGTAGCCACAGTTATTGGGCAAAGCTGGCGCCTAATTTTACGAACGAATTTGGCACATCTTGCCAGGGCCCATGGTGCAGTATTTGGAAAGCAAGTTGAAGATGCTTCCTGGCACGTGCGCACGCCTTGAGCAAGAAAGACCAGCTTGACCAGTAGTTTCCGCTGGATGTCTAGTTTGGGGCAGCAGCATAACAAATGTAGCCATGATTCGCAACTATATTTACATAGGCTGTATTCCCCTGTTCCTCCTCGACCAGCCTAGGCTGGATTCAAATCTTTTATTTGAAGCTCTAAAAAGTCGCATGTACAGGATCTGTCTATGTGTTTGCGCATTTATGGCTTCCAGAAGATATGGTTGCGGCTTTCCAGTCTGGTGTCATTCTGGATCTGTACCTGAGTCGAGTTACCTAGTGATGATAAATCTTGCTCCTTTGAGAGCTCTTTCAGTTGCAGATTTATTACTTTTTTTCCAGGTTGAATATGAAACTTCTCCTACTTGGAGGGCTGGTTCCTCTATCTGGAGAGAGGCAATGGCACTCGTAACTTGAATGAACCATGAATTGCCTGGGGACTCAAATATGAAATTCAGATGGGCCTCTAGTGAACTGATCGCAGCCTTCGTGGTCCTGATGAAATATTTCAACAATGAGGCTTTGCAGTCTGATGATTGATCTACAAGGCCGAATTCTAATCTTAATCTTGAGCCGTGTTTGTCTTGGCTGTTGGAATATTTTTGGTTTGAAACCATTGAATTTTCACAACCAGCCCAGATTAAAAGTGGCCCATTAATTCTGAAAAAGCCTTAAACAGGAATATCTGGGCATATCAATAGTATATGCTTGGTTCTAAAACATTCAGAAATCCACGCGTAAACATCAATACATGCTTTCTATTCATAAAAACTAGAAATTCCATTATTTTGTCACCAACAGGTTTACAAGGACCCTTGGTAACACTAAATTTGGGGAATAGAAAAAAGAGACTAGTATGGACTACTTGTATTGGGGGACCAAGTGTTCAAACGAAGCAGAAATCTGCGAAATTCACCTATGCGTGGGTTGTGGAGCTTTGTGAATAATTGTGACCCCTAACTTCCTTATCATTTAGCCTGCTAGTCCCTATCATCCCATATCCCGTGGGCATATTCTGGAGAAAGAGTCTGATGGGTTATTCACACATTGGGCATGAATTAGATTTTGGCGGGCGGGTACTTTATCACAATTATTATGGATATCCCACTTACCTTTTTACAAGACAATAGGATGTAATGCACCTGCTATAAGGTGTCAGAACCGTTTGTGACGTAGCAGCGGTGTGCCAAACTCTAAATCATATTCTAAGTCTAGGGGGCATATTATCAAGCGGCAGCGATAATTATCGCTGGCCGCTGTTAGCGCGAGGAATCCTATCGCCGGCTATCGCTGGAAATTATCGCCATGCTAGCGCTGTATTAACAACGCTTAGCTCAAAGGCGATAATTTTCCAGTGATAGCGATGTTTTCCATGGAACATCGCTGGTTTTCCAGCGATGTCCCATGGAAAATGGCGATATACTTGGTGATAGGGCCTGTGGTCTTAGCCACACAATCCACCCCCCATGTTAGGTATGCCTTAGTCAGGAATTTAGCAGACGTTAAATTCCTGCGTTAAGGCATACTTAACGCAATTTAAAATATCGCTAACCCACGTTGCTAATATGGCGATACCTGGGTTAGCGATATTTCCCCATGTTGTTTTCACAGGCACGCCTCCTTTGCATCTCATTAGCGATGCGATGGGAGGCGTGCAGAAAACGGATGCTAAGTCAGGAATCACGCACTAGCGTGTCCTTGTTAATTCGGCGATAAAATTATCGCCGCTTTTCGTCCGAAAACGGACGCTAAAGCGGCGATAATTCATTAACGCCGCCTTGATAATATGCCCCTTGATTCTCTAGAGCTATCATGTTGTTTATCTCTGAGGTGTGTGTACTCACAGAAAGAGCGTTTATCAAAGCGCATCTCAAACCGTGGCGGGAGGTCTCCTTCCCTGCATTATTCGAAAGGGTATGTGAGGATGTCAACCATAGATCTCAAGGGCCACTTTGTTTTTTACGGTACAGATTGCAGTAAAAAAAAAATGGCTGGGAAAGTCTATTACTTAACTGCAGGGACCATTGTTGTTCCTTTCTGCAATTATTTACTACCTGTTTCAAAGTGTGATCATCCAGAAATGTTTGTGCTTTCATCATAAAGTTCCTTGGAAACTCTATCTGGTAATGAGTTTAAATCATCACATGCCTCATCGGGTAAAGCATTCATGGATTCTGCTGACATGACTTGCTCCCTGGAAGGGAAACCTTGTTTGTGTGCATTCCCTTCCCCCTGCCCATCTATTATGGACCTTTCATTCACAGTCTCTTCTACGTTTCTATTTTCTAAACACTTAGGGGCATATTTACAAGCCCCTTGCGCCACTTTTGCGTCACTTTTAACATGGGAAAAGTGACGCAAAGGTGGCATAAGCTTATAAATCTGCCCTTATCTAATTTGTGATTCACAGCGATTGCGGGTGAATTTGGGCCCATAAAGCTTGGGCCCACAAAGCTACAAACCCTGAGAACATCTTGTCTTAGGAACGCTATGTGCTCTATCCTCTGGGCTAGACTAAAGTATGTTTTCAACACTGTCACTATTTAGGGGAGGCCAGCGTTTGTCTCTGGTGGGCAGGAGAATGAAGATGTCAAGATAGAAAAATAACTATCCGCCAGAGACCAAAAGAGCAAACTTTGTCTTATCTCCAGAAACACAAAGTATAATCAGCCAGAGAGAACACCTCTTTACAATATTTTTTCGGCAGGGTCAGACTGGCCTATCAGGCAGTGTGCGAGGGGCTCGGCTGAAAAGTCCGTGGGTAGGCCGTTTTTTTGGCTGCCTCTGCACCTGCTTTATGGTCTGCTGGGCCAGATTTTACAGTTGATTTCCCTGATATTAAAACAAACATTGCCTGCAGCAAGATCAAATCCATGCAGTCTCCCATCCTTTGCAAAACACTTGTACAGCATGTCTTTAGAAGATCAAAATTGGCCCAATTTCCAAACATGGGACACTTTTTTAGCTATCTAATTCACTAATAAAGGGCCACTTTTATTTTAGTACCCAGGCCTATTTTCTGTTTCAGTCCGACCCTGGTCTTCAGATATTTATCATGCAGCGTGATGTGCTCCCTGTGCCCTCCTTGGGCCTGAAAAAGCCTAAAGCATCATGTGCCTAGGTGCTACACACCCACATTGCTTATTCATGGGTCTTATTGCACCACCTTGATGTAACCGATCACCAATATGTGTAAATCAATGTGTGCTTTTGGGGAAAGCAGCTACGATGGCTCAGCTCTGCAGCATGTAAACAAGGGTGCCTGCGTTGGCACAAGGTAGCCAAAAGTGAGCCAGCGCTAAGAAAGGACGGGAATGCGCCATATAATGGTAAAATGGCACATTCCTGCATTGCGTTGTGTGAATCATTGAAAAGTATGGCACATAATGAGGGGCAGAAGTTTCTATACTGAACTTGTTGGCCCTACGGAACCAAAAGCACATGCAATTAAATTCAAAATTACTTTAATTCAAAGAAAAAGTTTGAAAAAAACAGATCAAAAAAGTAAAATATGTGATGGGTTAGTGGTTAACTTCTGATTAGGCACGAACAGCATCATCAGCACAGTACACTGAGATTGCTATGATAATGTCTGAAGCTAGACAAAAGATGGGCAGCCCTGCCAGGAGTCATGAGTTTCAGTACACTAGAAGACTCCATAGTGTGTGCTGAGCTGGAACTTCAGTAAAATTTACTATACTTCCACCGTTGTACATTCCTTTGGTGACGGAAATCCAGGACTAATCACTGGGCCATAAATCTGATCTTTTGATAAGAAGCGCAGGTGGGCCTCAACCTCATGTGGAGACAATACGAGGCCAGTGGGTCCAGATGTCCGGCATGGGGAGTGCATGATCACTGTTTTTGGGAATGTGCGCCCCTCCAGCCAAACGTGTTTTTGTGGGGCCAATCTCCTGAGACCCTTGTGCTGTTGCTGCCTATCTGTGGGATTGATCTGGGGTTTACTGTTTGCGTGTTTGTCTAAGGGTTACATGTCCCCCCCACCTGTGATATGTCAATCAGTTACTTCAGGCCTAGGTAGCAGGGTCTGACTGACCATGTATTTCTGACTCAAGGATGAGAGGGAGGTCATATCGGATGTATTCAACAACAGAGTTGCAGGTTCATTATTATACATACATATATCATGGTGTACGTCGACATCGTATTTATTGATATTATCAGGATGTCATTTTTAAAATGTAATTGTGACATGTTACAGCTGTATTGTTGGAATATATTTCAGTGGATGTACTCCTCTTTTTGCAGCCGCCTCGATTCTACATGGGAATCAGCAAGGATCGCATGTCAGCAGCTGGATTTTCTTTTATGGCATGTTCCGGAAGTGGTTAGTAACAATTTCAAATACATTATTGTGACTGGAAGGTACTGTCCAATTATTGCAAATTTGCCAATAATACTGTCCTCTGGTACTGAAGAGTCCTGTAAACCCGCTCTCAACAAAGGCAACGTCAAGCATTTCGCAACCACCGCAGTTTCTATCTGAGAAAGGTGATCCTGTTCTACTTTGGGAGCATTGGAAACAATTATTTGATTCATATCTCCTGGACATTCAAAGTGAAATATTTTCTGAGGTCAGGAAGCAGGCAGTTCTACTTCATAATCTGGGAGTAGAAGGCAGGAATATTTTTGAGAGTTTAGATGAGATTCAGATTGGTAATGCTGAAGGTGACGCAGAGAATGTTTATGAAAGGTTGGTTTTCATGCTGATTGACATTTAATTCACAGATCAACATGGTTCTGGAGCAACACAAATTGTTCACAACAGTCCAAGGGAAGACTGAGAAAGTAGGAAACTATGTGGCTTCTTTAACAACATTAGCTTGCACTTGTGATTTTAAAAATCTTGCTGACTCGCTCATTAGGGAGCAATTGGTGAGATGGACTAATAATCTGAAAAGTGCAGGAAAAACTTCTCACGAGAAATCCTAATCTTAAGGAGGCAGAAGCCATTAATGATGGCATGGAAAATACCAACATGTGGGTGCGTGAAATGAGAGAGTGTAAGAACAATGATGAGGGTATGATGAATTAGGTAGATTAAGATGTTGCTAATATTGGCATGAAAACAGAGTGTGTGCAGAAAGCTAAGGAAGAAACCAGAGAAACCAAAAGCAAGGAGAACAGGCAAAAGTGACCTAATTGTTATTGATGTGGTAGTGAGGGACATTTGTCGAATAGCCAAGTTTGTTTTGCCAGATTTGCTACTTGTAAAAAATGTGGTAAAAAAGGTCATTATGCTCATGTATGTTGTGGGGGTTCTATTAAAACACCAACTGTGAATTGCATGGTTGATGATAAGAGATTTGTGTTGAGTATCAAAAATGATGGGGTAGTTGATGGCGAACCATTGTCTATGCCTAAATGTAAAGTCAAGATTGGTGGTAAAAGTGCAATGGTGCTGGCAGACTCTGGGTCACCATACACCAGTGGTCTTCACACTTTTTAATGCTGCTCCCCTCCAGTGAAATTATTCTTAACAATTCTTAACAATTATTCTATTAAACTGGCAATGTTTAAATATGTCTAGACTCGTTTAAACATTGCAGATAAGTTCTGTTACTGTTTTAAAAATGCAATTAAATACATGATTGCCAAACATACTTTTCTGGCCAGGCAGACTTACTAACGTGCAAAAGTATCCACAGTGTGATTATCCGAAATGGGGGTGGGTTTTTGAAGAATAGTTGCTTCCCTTCCCTTTTGACTGCTTCTCCCAGCCAGGAAATAAATGACAACATATTATAGTGATGGCCCATTACAGAGCGGCTTAGTGCCGCTCATGTTTTTCCACTGAAAACAAAGCACTGTCATCAGCATCATGCCTGTTTGGCGAGACCCTGGCAACCCCTCTGGGATAACTTGAAGCCCCACTAGGGGGGCCCGACCCCCAGTTTGAAGACCCCTGCCATACACTATGCTTGGCCATAAGAATTTGGCCAGTATATTTGGGGAAGATGTCAAGGAATTGTCCCCTCCAGACATCAACCCTGTAGGCTATGGAGGTGTGAAAATTGAGGTTCTTGGTTTTTCAGTGATGAAAATCCAACTTAAGGAAAGAGAATCTGTGGGAAAGATGTATGTAGCCAGACGTGGTGATAACTTACTGGGATGGAGGCATTTGGGTGACGTGGATAACTCTCAATCCCAGCTCATCTGAATGTGTAATGAAGTTGTCAAAGGGGAGATGCCATGTGAAATTATAGCTGAAGTTCCAGATGTGTTTGCTGAGCGATTTGAACATAAGAATATTTTGAAACAGAGTGTTGTTCCTTGTGTGTACAAGGTGAAAAAAATTCTAATATAATGTTGGAACTATTGAGAGTGAAATTGTTAAAACTATTCAATCTGGGTGTGATTGAGGAGATTGAAGAATCAGAAAGGCTGGCTTTGGTAGTTCTTGCACCAAAGGAGAGTGGCAAGATGATAAGGATGTGTGTGGACCTTAAGGGGCTGAACAAACACATCTGGGTGGATTGCCAGCCATTACCTAACCTCTCTGAGACCTTGGAGTTGATAAAGTATTCAAATATTTTCAGCCTAATGGATTTATCATCTGCATACCATCAGGTTCCTTCTCATCCAAAATCTAAACATCTAGCATCTTTTGGTACTCCTGTGGAGGCACATAGGTTTCGGCACATGCAGATTGGGTTAGCTTTGGCTGCTGCGTGTTTCCACAGGGTAATAAAGACAGTTTTGGAATGTCTTCCCAAAGTGCTATTCTTTCAAGATGACAGCTTAAGGTATTGCAAGGATCGAGAAGAACATGACACAACTCTTAGTTTGGTATTAGGTAAATTGCAGTATGCAGGTCTTTCGCTTAAAATGTAAAAGTGTAAGTTTAGGGTGACAACAGTTGCATATTTGGGTCATACGATCTCCAGTGAAGGTGTGAGTCCTCAATTGGATTTCATCAAGAGTATTTTGCAAGCACCTTCTCCTGTATGCTCATTTTTAGGTCTGGCTGAATTGTGCTCTAAATTCATTGCTAATTTTGTTGTTTGTCCTTACCATTGAGATCCTTGCTTGAGAAGAATGTGCAATTTGATTGGAGTCAGGATTCAAGGGTATCAAAGAGAGAATCAGTGCTTTGCCTACTTTGTGTCATTTTGATCCATACAAAGAGACTGTTTTATCAACTGATGCATGTTTGATGGGTTTGTGTGTAGTATTGTCACAATTGACAATGGTGAAGAGAGAGTGGTAGCCTTTGCTTCGAACTCCCTGAAAAGTGCAGAAGAGTGCTATTCGGTCATTGAGCGTGGGGCAATGGCTGTCTATTGGGTAATATTGCATTTTAAACTCTTTCTGTGGTGACTACCTTTCATTATAAGGTCAGATAATCGCCCTCTGACTCAGATATTCACATGTGGCTCTTCTGATTTTGTCATACCTAGATTGAGAAGGTGGATGGAAGGCCTAACAGAGTTCAATTCTCTGTGGAATATCTTCCAGGATCAAAAAATGATGCAGCTGATTGTTTGTCCAGATTCTTACACACAAAAGGAGGTAGGAAAGTGTATAAGGGAGGTGGCAGGTGCTCAGTGAGTAAAAACTGCCCTCACTCACAAAATTGTGACATGCTTCATCAATGGGCTTGCTAACTGACACCCCTGCCCAGACCAACGTCCAGGGTAGAGCAAACGAGAAGGGGAGACAATACAAACATAGAGTTTTGGGATCACCAAAGAAAGAGCAGTCAGTGAAGATTAAAACTAGCTCAAAATGTGCCCCTGATTCCAATTTTATACCTGGGCCACCCGGCTAGGGTTAAACATGTGAAGGATGGTGGTGATAGGAGAAAATTAGGAATCCTTCACCCCTCCTTACTGCAAAGGTGTCTTCATGTTTCTGCCGCTGTAACTGTGCCCACAGTGTCGGGTCACTCCGGCATTCATCAGGACCTTCAGGTTCCCAAAATGCAACACCCTCTGATCCTGATTTAGGTATCTCTGGGTTTTTTCCTTTCCAGAATAGGGTTTACCAAACACACACTCTCTCCATAATCTGTAGGAAACAAGGAGGGGGAGATCTTCCATTAGATCACCTTACTCTCCACATATAATGAATAAAAACAAACAACCCGTTCCATAGGAACGCGTGCCCCCATATCACTCAGCATCCGTACATATCCATACTGCCTACAGCATCCAGTTGGCTCACTTATAAGCTCATCGTCCAAATCAGAATATTCATTAGGGAACAATGTCCACTTTATATAACATGCAGGAGTCTGTTCCATCCATATCCAAATGGCATCACTGAAACATGTCTACTCAAGCAAAACATGGGCTATCACTCAACGAGTTCCATTGAGCGAGTCGCTAGAACGAGCGAGGTTTTGGGAGCGGCCCCCTGTGGTCACGTTCTACATGGAAACAAAATATGTACATTTTGATGTTATTGATAAACAGCACTCCTGCAGATGTTTCAAGGGGTCATATAACTGGTAGTGGCTAGCTGTTTCACACCACTGTCGCTTTGATGAAAGTGACCAATGATATTACGGACCGTGTGGTAGCCAGGCTAGCCTATACCACCAGCTGCCTTAATTTCATCTCAGTTATATATATGCCCTAGTATGGTGTGAGTCTTGGAATCGGTAGAACCCGATCGGGTCACCCGGTGTGATCGATGGTGCCTACACCAGGGGGTATATTAACAAGAACGTGTGATAACTACCGCAAGAGTAGCGTAACGCAACTTTCAATAACGCAGCCTATCACGGGAAAATAACCTTGTGTCAACGTGGAATTCACAACAAGGCGGTACCATGCGATAGTCTGCCGAAACCGCGGACAAAGTCTGCGATACAAACACCATGATGGAGATAAAAACACAAACCACAACACCAAAAAACACGGGATGGGCCAAAGCGCAATGAGGAAACCAGCAACAAGCAGCGCCAGGCCTGCAACACACACCTGGCAGGCATCAAAAACCTCCATAAAAGCATAAGAAAACACCCACACACAAACTGACCAACACACAAGCACCATGGAGGCAGCCGGAGCAGGCGCAGAGGACGAGCGCAACCCCACAAGCACCCCGGTCACCAGCCTGGGACCTCGGGGACAGGGAAGGGCAAGGACAAGAAGACAAGGAAGACCAAGTTCAGTCCGCAGGTGAACAGGATCATAGTCACGGAGGTGATGGAACACCATCAACAACTCTTCGTCACCTCCAACGTGTCATTGGGCACCAAAAATGGAATATGGCGGGACATCGTCGACAAGGTGAATGCCGTCGGAGAGCACAAGCGGACAATGGACGAGGTCAAGAGGCGATGGAATGACATCAAGCGGAAGACCAAGGATAAACTCTCTGCCAACCTGAAGGCAGCAACGCACACTGGAGGTGGGGGCCGAGCACCACAGCTGGAGCTGGATGACATGGAGGATCTGGTGTCGACAGTCATCAGTGTGGAGACTGTGGCCGGAGTCGGGCGACCGGACACTGCTCGACAGGACACAACACAACCAAAACAGGGTGAGTGACCACCAGGTACTAGGGGGATGGGGAGAGATGGCCACAATGCCACACATGCACAAGCAAGCAGGGCACAGTGCACACCCACAATCACTCTGGGTCCTCGCCCAGACCCACACACTGTCACAATGTATAATGCCATGCTGTCTGAATGTCAACCTGCACCATGCGGCTACATACATGTGCACACATTGTAATACAGCATCTCCCCTTCACATCGCGGGGGCATCTTCAACACCTCCTGCAGAGCAGTCACAGCCACTCTTCACTGATGACAAGGAGGAGGACAACACCGGGATCGACAACCAAACCATCCAAGACCTCATTGACCACCTCCGCAACTCACCTCCAGGATCAGGGCAGCCCAGCTACATCCATGAGACCCCACCCACCAGCCAAACTACCCAGCAGGAGGCACCCACAGCCCTGGCACCCTCCCAAGACCCCTAGGAACAACAAATGGCCTTCCAATGCCGTGTGCTGGAGGGCCAGAGGGAGACGGCCGAGCATGTGCGGGTGGGGTTCGAGCTCATGGCTAACAAACTGGACGCCATCCTTGGGTGTCTATGTCCGCCCCATGGTCTCCAGCAAGCCCTGACTGACATCTCTGGAGTCATGACGCGGAGGGAAGAATACCTGTCCGCTCACAGTGGCCCCAGCGATGCCAACCTTGAGCTGGCACACATGCGGAGGCTCATGGAGGACATGGTGCGGATGGAGGGGGAAAGGATGGCAGCCACCGCTGCACATCAGCGAAATGTAGCTGGGATCTACCGTGCCCTGCATGTCGGTTGTCATGGCATTGCTGCCACAAGGCGTGGTGATGATGAATGCTGCTGCCCCCACACCATCCACATCTCCGCTCCCTGGTGCGTCAGTGCCTCCCAGTGCGGCAGGCGTATCCACTCCAGCACCTGATGTGTCACTGCCACACAGTGCGGCCGACAATCCTCCTCCGGCCCCTGATGAGTCAGTGGCACACAGTGCCACAGCCGGCACTGCAACACCCACAGGTGGGGCAGGGCACACACTGGGGGACGAGGACGTGGATGGGACTGTGGTCAGGAGGACCAGGCACTAGCATCCATTACCGCCACCTTGCCTGTTTCTGCTTGGTGCTGCACATGGCCTCAAGACCTACCACTGACCCCCGATACACTCCGAGGCACTCACCTTGGACAGCGACATGGACTGCCACATGCTGTTTGACGACCAATGACACAGCGGACAGACTGCGGACTGTACCCTTCCTCATCCACAGTACAGGTCATCCCGGGATGGACACTGGCAGGCCCTCCACGGGCCCATATTGTGTGGTGTGCTCGGCATTGCCCTGTACCACTCCAGCTGCATGACTGGACTGGATGTGCAAATAAACATCCAGTGACGCACTGCTGTGTAATGTCTTACGTCATTCCTGTGTGGATGTGTGGATGAATGTGGGGACAGTGCCTTCCCTTGCATCAATGATGTTCATCCTGTGGGATGCCAGTAAGGGGGTGCGACATTGCATCTTGTGTAGCGGGTTCCGTGAACACTGCAGCAGGGACACATGCATCAGTCACTTCCTTGTCCGGACATGGACTGGACCACGCCCAGAGCCCACGAGTCATTGTTGCAAGCCGTGCACTGGTCGGACGTACGGCAGGCCAGTCCACTCCGCTTACGCACCGAGGGGGGGCCCTCATTGCTACCCGTCGCAGCCGTACTCGCTGGTGGTGTGCAGGTCACTGGTCTAGTCATCAGCATGTCACAGCCACTCCCTGAGGGTAGGTTTTCACACACACCACACCCATCCGGTACAGGCGTCACAGGCCGTGTGACTCCGCCAACATAAGGGTCCGACGACGTCACATTCCCCTCTTCTGGTGGTGACTGGATGACGGACGCCCCACGGTTCGCACTCATATAGGGCCCATGAGTTGCTGCGCACAGGGTTAGTGGCATCCGAGGCCTGTGAGTACGGCACAGGCCTACCACCACGTGGCGCAGACTGGGGTTGCACAGGGTTAGTGGCACCAGAGGCCTTGCGGATGGCACAGGCACCCCGCCATGGGACAGTGACTTTGGGTGCACTGAGTCAGTGGCACCTTGAGCTGCTGAGCGGGTGTGCAGCCTGCGATGATGCCCCGTCCCGGCGGTCCGGACAGCTCAGGTTTTGTGTGCCCTGCTGGACCGCAGTGTAGGCCAGAGCCAGCGGGCAGCGCGGGCCTACTCCCCCGTGGCTTTGCTTCCGGGATGCCAGAGTTGGTGGCACCCATTGGGCTGAGCGGGTGTGCAGCCTGCGATGGTGCCGGGTGCACTGGTATGTCATCTGCCATGGAGTGATCAAGACCCAGCACCAAACGTGAGACTTGGTGGCCTGCGGAGCGGGGCTGCATGATGTGGAGGGTGCCATGTCCGCGGGCCCCGGGCTTGTGGCTTGCAGCGGCATGTGGTGGGACCTCCTGTCTACGCGCCGGTGTCGGAAGGTGAGCATTGAGGCCTGGGTGTGCATGGGCAGGCAGGCGATGTTGTCTTGTGCAAGTGTGTGTACTGTGTCAGTAATGTATCTGGGCTCTTTTTCAGCTGACGGCTCTGAATCAGATGTGTGACCTGTGGAACTGCCCTAAATACCAGCACGTGGTTGGAGACACACCAGTGGCAGCAGGTGAGCAGTGTGGCCTGGGTGCACAGTGGCGGCACTCTCTCTCTCTCCCTCCCTCTCTTCCTCTTTCTCTCCTCTCCTCTTCTCTCTCTCTCTCTCTCTCTCTCTCTCACCCTCCCTCTCTTTCTCTCTCTCTCCTTCGCTCTCTCTCTGTCCTCTGATGTGCGCAGGACACACCTTCTCATCATGTTTTTTGTCTTACAGGCTGTGACCTACGTATTGTCTGGAGGGGGGCGGCCATGTTTCTTCATTTCATTTTGTTGTTCATTTTAATAAAGTTTCATTTGTTGCTTCGAAAGTGTATGTGTGCTGGTCATTTCTGTGACGACACATCCATGTCACCAGTTGTGTTTGTGCGGCATCAAGCGGAATATTTTGTACATGTTTAGGTGTGGCTGATGTGGCATGTCTTTGGTCGGGGGGTGCCAGGGAGGGGTGGTCCTGGGGTGGTGGCGGTGGGTGTTGTAGCCCTCTTGGGTGTCCAGGCCGCATGATGTGTGGCTCCATGGCATCTGTTACCCTTCGGATGTGGCCCTGGGCTGTGCTCCCTTTTGTGGTGCTGCCTGCCGTCCGAGTTTACACCAGATCAGAGCAGATGTAGATTTCCTGGTGCTAACGCGCCTTATCGCCTGTTTTGTGTTTTTATAGCGGATGTGGCTGGTCGTTGTGAATGTTGAGGTGTGCTGTTGTCTCGGCTTTTGTCACGGGAATGCCTACTCTGCATCTCATTAGCGATATTTGCGAGGGTCCTCTGTGGCGATGTTTTTTGAGGCTGCTATCGCGGGTAAACTGGTGCTGTGGGCTGTTAACACAGGCTTGTGAATGGGGGGGTAAATTTATCACGACTTTGGCTGCGATAAAGTGCCGTTAATTCGGCAATAGCTCCTTGTGAATATGCCCCCAGGAGTCTTGTTTTTCAATGGTTAGAGTATCCCAATTGTACAGGCGTTCCCGTACCCCCAGATCATTTTAAAAAGGTGCTTAGCCCGCTGGGGTCTATCGTCCCGTGGAGCCCACCCCCCATGCCTTACTTCCTCAAGGTTGGTCCGCTGCCTGGAAATTCTCCGTCTCTCGCCGTGAAGGTGGTGAGCTACTACTTTCGTCATTCTCTATATCGGGCACCTTGTTCTAGTCGCATGAGGAAACGTGACCCTACATGATCCTGACGTAATGACATCATCGATCCCGACTCCGTAATAATTTCAATTGGTTCCCCCATATCATCGTGTTGTTTTAGAACAAAAAATCGACAACAACTTTATTAAGATATTGCCACCTCATCAAATAGACATGGAGTATGAGATCCGCTCCCAGGTGGTTCTCCAGCTTCACATGGCACTGCGGTCTCATCTATATTAATAAGGCACAATAAGGGAACCAAACATAGTGTGTAATAAATACAAGATAGCCCTGGTGTATCGGATCCCTGTCTTTCAAGAGGACTATTATGTTCATGTATGTCCTACACCAAGCAGAAGCACTTGTAACATAGTCAAAGAACATGGTCATTTAACCATCCCTTTTCACGCTTCTCTAGTTCACTAAGGGGCTGATATTCATGGGGTTGAGAGACCTGTAATCAGTGTGTCATTAAAGAAATATACAAAAATATATATAAAGGGATATCAGACCACCTGCTGCACGTATAGAACCAATCAATTCTTCTACAAGATCATTATCAAGTCAGGGTATTCCAGGGGATGTCATCTAACCCTGGGTGTAGTTCGCGAAGTAGCGCTACGCGAAGCTACGCGAAGTGCACTTCGCACTATGCGAGCTACGCGTAGCACTACGCGAACTGCGTAGTGCACTGTTCGCGATGATTGCACAGTGCCGGATGCTTGTCCGCACTGTGCAATCATTGAAAACGGCATCTTGCACAGTGCGAGCTGTCTTTTACTGCCGCTCGAGTACATTTTTACTCGAGCGGCAGCTTCTCAACGCGGACTGGTAGTTTCTCATCGCGAGCGGTCGCGAGCATACGCGACCACTCGCAATGAGAAACCTGACCTCCCCGCGTTGAGAATCTCGCCGGAGGTTTATTTTCCACGCTCGCGATCGGCAACTTGATGTTGCTGATCGCGAACGAGGAAAAAGTCTCGCCGGGATGTCATTTTGCTTGCTCGCGGTCGCCAACTTGACTTTGAGGACCGCGAGCAAGCAAAAAATGACCGCTGCACTACGCTACGCGTGTTTGCAATGTGCTACGTGCAATTCGCGTAGTGCGAAGTAGCGCAAACTTCGCAAACTACGCGAGCGTAGCGTAGTGCTTTGCCCAGGGTTAATGTCATCATTCAGTCCCACTTCATGGCTTCGTAATCTGTGGACCCATTTCTGTTCCCTAAGCAGGAGTAACCTCTTTATGTCTCCAGTGGAATTATTGATCTTGGGTTTATCCAGCACCGTCCAGGCAAGGTCATTCACTGTATGGTTTTCCTCTAAGTAGTGTCTCGTAAATTTAATGTTTGACCTGAGGCATTTAATGGTGCACTTGTGTTCCATGATGCATATTTTTGCCTTCCCAGTCGTCTTGCCTATGTATTGTTTTCTGCATGGGCAAACTATTTGGTAGATTACGTTTTCTGAGCTGCAATTTGTACGGACCTTCTGCTCCCACTGGTTAGTGAGGCCAACATGAATACTCTTGGAGTCCTTTGTCAGGTGCCAAACCTCATATTAGCCACATCTTGTGTGTTCTGTTACTGGGGTGTTGTCCAACCGACCTTGGGTTCTATCCAGCCTAGTAACTTGGGGCCGAGTGTGGACCAATATATTTTTTAAGCTAGCAGTTCTTTTATAGGAGAATAAAGGTTTCTCCATGTTGAGGCGGTTGGAGTTCAAGATCCGCCAGTTTTTTAGTATCAGGAGTTTAATGTGGTGATAAGCTGTGTTAAATGTGGTAACGCAAACTGTATTGGAAACCGTCGGTTTTTCCACCGCCAAATCAATAATGAACTGGGTGAATATAAGGAATGCCTTATGCAGTCAAATATTACCAAATTGCAGAAATACTTAAAACCCTTCTCCAAAGAGAGAGTATACCACATACACAATTGATGAATATGTGCAACAAAAACAGGCAGACATGAGGCGGGGCACCCAGGGAGGGAGAAGAGACATAGACACTCAGATTAGCAGCAGTGATTGTAGTGATTATGATTCCTACCAATGGAGGAGGGGGAGAGGACGGGGGTCCCAACTGGGACCTCGTCCATTTTACCCGGTCCACTTTCAAGGTTACATGTACCAAGGGTGTAGATGGCCAGGAATGATACACCCACAGCAACAGGGTTTGCAGAACCCCCAATTCCTTCAAACACAACCACCTTTTTTAGGCAGAGGAAGGGGCAGAGGGAGACAGAAAGGACAGCAGAGAGTAACCTGGGAGGATCTGGACCAACGGGTCACCAGGAGTATAGCACAGAATCTAGTCACGGGCACGAGCAGGGATGGTCACTAGTGGTAAACCTGACAGACACACAATTAACCCCACCACAAGAGAAGCTCAAGGTTTTGTCCCCACAAACATGCTAAACTATTTTCAAATGCGGCAGGAACTGGCAGTGTCCTTCAGGAACATCAGACTGCGAGTCTTTTTTGAAGGAATAGAGGAAAGGGAGATACCAACTGGTAGCACACCACTACACCCAAAATCCAAATTTACGACTCCTATTGCAACACTACCTCTTGAATTGGCCACTTTTGAGCTGGCAGTGATTCATGATTTTGAGGAACTAAGCAAATCAAAGAACCGGTTCTTTAGGAACTGGAGCAATGATGAGAAGGAAGCGTTGCAGCAACTGAGAGAAAACCCTACGCTGGTGATAAAACCAGCGGATAAAGGGGGTGCCATTGTCATCCTGGACAAAAAGGCATACACAGATGAGTGCCTATGTTTATTATCCGACCAGAGAAATTACAGCATCCTCAGGAGGGACCCCACAGTAGAAATCAGTAAAGGGATATGCTCCATAGTGGAGGAGGGTCTGAAGGAAGTGGCCCGAAAAGGGCCTCCCAGGTTTTCTACAACCTCCTAATCGCCTTCCACCAAAATGAAGAGTCGGTCAGACAGTAGAGAATACAAAACAGTTGTTTATTACCAATACTCTGCAGAGGAGTCCAATCTGACCTGCACCCTAAGATGTCTGCCGAGGGACTGACCCCCCAACAGTCTGCAACGCATAATCATTCCTCCCAAGGGCCTCCCAACCACGCCCACAATGGAAAGTTACCGGCTTCGGCCGAACATGAACAAGGGAGGCACAGAAGGATGGGCCACCACCTGCTAGATGGGTACACGCTATCACTATCTCAAGGTTGCCGTGCTGGGCTTCAGCGTCTCCTAACGTGGGAGCAGAGCTACACACAAGGATAGGTTTGCGAGGGCAGAATGGCCTATTCATTAGCAAGTCAGAAGGCAACCTTGGACAGAAAAGAAAATAATAACTGAATACAGTGTTCTGCTGAGGCAAGCAATGCGAATAATGAGGCCTAGTACAGGCACAGTCTAATAGGGATTACGAAATTCAAAATGGAGGCACACTCGCTAACTGAAGCTCGCACATTACAGGGATAACTCAGTGGGTTGCATAACGTGAATACGAATGGTGTCTAATTTCGCCGCACACTGCTAATCTAATATAACGTAGAACAAGTGTATAACGAGAATGAGATTTTCAAACCTAACAGACCCTCCTTTTAGCAGTGGAGGCTAAATTCTTTATTGACGCTATCGTGTAGGTTCTTTACAATTCTACGCAGGGAAAAGAGGAAATGCATAGTCACATTGATATCAAAGGAAAAGGAAGCAACACATGTACGGCAAGATA